>PVIW01001392.1:0-304915 GCA_004026585.1 Noctilio leporinus | reverse complement strand
CTTTCCTGCACAAGTCATTCAGACTTAGAGACCTGCTTCAGGAAAGACATTTTAGAATGGTTCCTTAGCCCAATTTGAATTAAGTATGCTAACTAGAGTGCTTTAGGTTCCTGTTAGCTGTGACTTACTGTTTCCAAGTCACCTAGAAGATTTTCCTGCCATGTGCATTCAGCAATTCCTGAACTACCTATAAATCACCCACTCTCACTTCTGAAATCTCATATTCTGTTATCCTGTCTTTCTCCTTTGTCCAAAATGTCTTACATGCCCAGTTCCCTATCTTTGGAAATTTTCATATGCATACATATTTTACACTTTGATGTTTCTCCTGTTGATCAGCCTCTGTTAATTTGGTTATTAACCCAGCCAGGGGGAACTAAGAAGATGGGAGGAAAAGTATTAATATTTTTAGCATATTTTAAAAGAATAATAACAACAACAACTAACATTTGCTGAACCAAAGGCCACTAAGCTCTCAGTAGAACACAAAGAGCTTTCGTATCTGATAGTATGTAATCTTCACCACAGTCCTATTAGGTTAAGTACTATGTTTAACAATGTGTACAGAAGAGTTTAATACTATCAAGCATTTAAAAATCATTCTAAGACTTAGAACAGTTTTGGTTCCCGGAGTCAAAAGAAAGTTAAATTGGTGCTAAATGTTCATATCTTTACTCTTATGAGTGATTCAGAAGAGACTCATACTACCTACTTTATGCCATTCTCAGCTGTATGTTTACCCATGCTTCAAATAGCATACATTTCAAACCCAAACTATTTTACAAAGATAAATCTTTCAAAATGTTCAGTTTATTTAGTAAATTATGAACTTACAGAAATCAACAAGTTTGGTATTCTTCCTAACTACAGATATCAATTTGTCTTTCAGTGTGATCCCTTTTTAAGCTTCACACTCTTTATATTTTAATACTATAGTTGTCTGCATGCTACTTCCCTTGTGGATTTGGCATTGCTTAATTCTTGGCAATAGTTCATTAACTGGAGTGAAATGAATCCTATTATTTCTTTTAGAGCCTGTACTTTAAAAAATGAGTTTTTCAGTGACTTTTATTTAAATTCAATGGAATTTAATTCTATTGACTATCTGAGATAATGTTTGTAGCATTCTGCCTAAAACACAGAAGAGTTCTATCCAATTATTATTATACATCATCCTAGGAAACGTTTGCAAATCGTTCACTGCACAAGAGACACAAAAATCACAAAGAACAACCGTTGGTGCATTCAACTTAGCTGTTACCTGCTCCTGCTCATAGTGATATTAAATTTTGTTTTTCTAATGACCTTCTGAGTCATTATAGTCCTATTACTATAACCAGAATTAATTGATTATTTTTATCTTATTTAAACAATAATTAGGCCATCATGTATAGGCACTTCAATCTCAAAGGGCTTAGTACCAGCCCCTGATAGCAGTTAGAAGCCAAACTAGAAAGGAATTAATGCTTAACATGTATACTTTCTTCAATATCTGCTCTTAGATCCATAAATATATGTTCATCAGACAAGTATTCTCTGCAAAATTTCTAACATGAAAATGCATTTTATAAATGCAACACATTTGCAAATTCACTTTTAATAGTCTGCCAACTGTAAGCTTGATTCCCACTATCTCATTTTTTTAGCTCTAGAAAACAGTATCTGTATTCAAATGATAAACTGTACTTTGTGTGACATTATAAAATTCTATTTGTGTATCTTTCATTAAGTACATATTTATGTTTTTGAGCTATATACTGTTTCTTGGAATGTTCTTTCCCAAAAATTGCTCAATGTAGCAATTATTCCCTTTCCTCTCTCTTACACTTTATTTGCTATAGAATATAACTGATGTGCTTGAAATATTGGGCTATTTCCCACCACTTTTGATTTGTTTCATCCTAATCTCATACTTTTTCCCTCAGCATCTGGAGAGTTCCAATTTATCTTTTAAAGCTCAAATCAATAATCATAATTAAAAAATTGCCCTGGCTTCCCTATGTGCAGCATGTACCTTTGTTCCGAACTCCCCAAACAATGACATCTTATACTTCCCTCACTATCTACATGTCTTTCACTCTTGAAAATGAGATCTTAAATGCTTAGATGCATCATATTTATCATGATATCTTAAGTGATTAGTACTGTTGAAGACCAAATGGGCCCTGGAGAAATAATGTTTGTTCAATGATTGGATTAGTAAAACCATAAATTATAACCTGCAGAAAAAGGTAGATGCTACTTTGCTTGACACATATTTATTAGGTTGGCCAAAAAAATTTGTTTAATTTTTTTTCTGTAAAATAAAAGACCCATTTTCATTTTCATCAATAACTTTATTGAGTTGGTTTGAGTATGTTGTCTATCTCTCACATGGTATAAAGTTGATTGTTCTCAATTAATGTCTTGATTTGGTCTATAACCATGCCACCTTAAATGAACCTGATCTCATCTAATGTCTTGATTTGATCAAGATACTATCAACTTCAACTGGTCTATCCAACCTTGGGGCATCATCCAGCAGAACGGCTCCAGAATGAAACTTCACAAACCACTTTTGACACATTTCTCTATCAGTTACAGCACCTTCTCCAGACATTGTACAAATCTTTGTGTGTTTTTCAGTTGTTTTTCAGCTTTCTTGAAATAATAAAGCATAATATGATGAAAATATTGCATATTTTCTTCCATCTTCAATATTAAAATGGCTACACAAAAATTCACCTATTTTGAAAAAGTAAATTTAACCCCTTTAACTTCAGCAATGTGTATGTATTGGTGTATGTCTGTGTTTGTGTGTATTTACTTCTATGGAATATAATAACTGTATATAAGTTTTTGTGTAGCCTTTGGATATCATTTATATGAAATGACTTGATAAATACTAAGTATATGAAAAATGCTTGCATAATTATTAATGAGTTACCTTTACCTGGACAACTTAAGTAGAAATATGGTTTTACATTTCTGAATATTTGTTCAGATATTTATTTTCATTGTACTGAAGTTTTAAAAAGTTTTGGTAATTTATATGCAGCATAATCATATTTTGACTTCTTGCCAACCAAAAAAATAGTGTTTCTAAATATATGTTTCTATTTAATTTGTTTTCTATTATGTTAACATATCATATCAATCAAATGTGTCATACAATTAACATTTTGGTTAAAGTTTTATACTGGAAAGAAAGTATATGTCTGCTAACGTAACTGAGTAGCCAATAATGACTAATAATGAAACTAGCTAGAGTCACCAAATTGCTCTTTGGATAAAAATTACTTGCCACTCCTTTCATGTGCAAGAAAAATCCTTAGTCATTTTTGATATTTTTATAAAAATTCATTTAAAATATTGATATATGACAATATATGATAGGTAATGATTAAAACATGTCAACCCATTAAATTATTCTGCATTTATTAGTTAGACTTTATGTTAATAGATTCTGCTCCCTATTGTTTTTTTTCAGTTTGCTGGTTTTTGATATTCTCAATATGTGCAAACAGTGCATCAATTAATTTTATATCTATTTTCCATGTTAGTAAAAGGTTTACTTAAAGGTTTACATGGTATTCAGTAATTATGAATTCCTATCCATACAGATAATTTGATGTGATTCACTTAACTACCACCATACATACAGATACCTGTATGTGCAATAAACTAATGGCTAAAATTCTGTGGCATGCCAAAAATGTATTTTTCCAATCTTACAAAAAAATAGATATACTTTTGATTCATTCATACTGGACAGCTATTGTTGTGTTTGCTCTTACAATTTTTTATTTGACAAACTAATGGAAAGGAGGGTAGTGCACCTGACTAAATAGTCAGGTAATTGGATGTCTTAAAAATTCTTGTGGCACACCGGTTGAAAATTGATGCATTAGTATATGAGGTCTCTCCAGAAAGTATTGGGCCAATATCAATATAATTAGAACATTATATGTCTCAATACTTTTGGGACAGACCTCATACTCCCAATAATTAGAGATCAGATTGTCCTGACAACTGAATTACAGTATATTAGTAAATGTACATACATATCATCAGAATGTAGACTGATTCTTTTTAAAAAGCTTAGATTCATTTGATGTCATCATTGTTTCCATATTGTCAAAATTTCCCATGGATGGTTCCTACAGTTAATTTTTATTATTTTGAGCATCATCTGATGAATTAAGTTGAAACCAGCAAACCCACACATGTGCACACATATGAGAAATTTGTAGCATCAGTTGCTTGTTTCAATTGTTTGTTTGTTTTGTTTTGTTTTGTTTTCATAAGTTAACATTTCCTTAGGCTTCAGGATGTGTTTTTACAACACAAACCATCCAAATGGTATGTGTATACATCACAATAAATAACTCCCTGATGGAAACTGTTTTGTACATTCTCAAGTCACTTTTTCTCTTATTTGTCCTTACCAAATTCACATATACAATCATTTGATAAGTAAATTGTATAAAAATTCACATCAAAGACCACCTGGAAACTGTGATTGAAAATGGAGCAGCATACAGCTTAAATCAAGGGTGTCAAACTCATTTTCACGGGGACCACATCAGCCTCGCAGTTGCTTTCCAAGGGCCAAATGTAATTTTAGGACTGTGTAAATGTAATGACTCTTTAACAGGTAGAAATCAGGTGCTGGGCCAAAGGTGCTGGCTATAGAACAAGGTGGGGAGGGCCAGATTCAGCCCGCAGGCCTTGTGTTTGCCACCTGTGGCTTAATAGAACACTGCAGGAAAGGGTAACATGTTGCTAGGTCATTCATGTAACTTGATCTCCATTGCTTTGACCAAGGGGATAGAGAACCCGGGTGGGTGGATCCAGCCAGCACTTACAGTACCTTGAAGTGCTGGCTTGCAGTGCAGCTTTCCCCTTTCACAAATCAATATTCAGAAACAAATGTCTAGTCCCTAAGGTAACTCAGGTAATTCTCCCTGAAGTTCTTTCTGCTTTCCACTGAGTATAGATATTTTATCTCATTTGAAACGATAGTGTTTGCTTCTTCTATGTTTAAAAAGTGCATTTGTAAAATAGTTTTGGAACACTACAAACATGTTATTTAAATGGGTGACTCAAGCATGTTGGTTTAAATTAAACCACATGCTTGGGAAATTCATAGAGCTATGTAAGGACTATATTTTATGAAATGCAGGATGCTGAGCAGCAAAATTTAATCTGGAGGGCACTTGTCCTCAGTCATGCGAGGCAAGATGTATTAGCCGTAAATGAATTGCAGCAGTGCTACTTGAGGTTCTTTAATTTTCTAAACCAAGATTGTAAAAAGAATCAGTGGTACCAAATCCCACTGGCTATGGTGAAAAGGCAGTGTTTAGAGATAAAGGATAATTTATCTTCTGCTGTAAAAAGGAGCAGTTTTGGCAGATAGTAAAATACATCACAGTATAACATACTCCTAGAAAGAATATTACAAAATATGGATATTCTTCCTTCAAATTTTAAGAGTACTGATTCAGTGTATGTTCCCAAATAAAAAGAAAATGTTAATTGCAAATTACAAATATTAAAAATGTAAATTACAGTCTAGCAGGGCATGTGCGTATGTGTTTATGAGACATACTCTTAGCAATGAATTAGTAAAAAGAATATGTTTCACTTATATACCAAAAATGATAATTAAGCTTCAAACCTTCCACGTATCACCACTATTAAATCAAATTGAGCATTGACAAATTAGGACTAGGAGTTTTTGAATGTTACTTTGACATACCAGGTTATAGTTTTTGGATTATAGGGTTTAGCATGTCCAAATTTTGAACAAAGGCCTGGTGCCATTGGCTTTGGATGGTAGGATAGTTTCTCCTCAGCTTGAGATTCTGATCTTTGTACTGTTTTTCTATGTATGATGTTATTGCTGATAACCTGATTATGCCTTTCTTGTTTACTTTTCCTCTTCAGTACACCAATAATATTATCACACTTTTTAAAAGAAAAAAAAAATAAAAAAGAAGTTCATTCATTTCTAGGCTATGGCTTTTGATCTCTATGGAGCTAATGAATGGTAGAACCACTCCCTAACTTTGGGCTTTATGAATATACCTAACCTTTCTGTGCCTTCGATAAAAGAAGCAAGAACTATTATTAAGAAAACAGATATATTAATTTTAGTCAGATTTTTCAGATCAGTGAACATGAATAGCTTTTAATTTGCCTGTGTCACCAAGGTAACACTGATATTAGATGGCCTATAATTGAAAAGCAAAACAAAACACATTTTTCCTTGTCTATATTTAAAATAATTTCATACAGAATTATCATGAAAATTCCAATACATCAATGTTTTAAAAATCAATTCAAACATAATGCAACATGAAGGTCAGTAAAATTTGCATATAATCTCTAATATCTTGTCAGTGTTGGTATCTTTGTGACTCAGAAAAGATAAATTTAGGAACTATATTGTCTGTCACTCTTCCTGAACATCCATATTGTTGAGATTATTAGAAGCTAATAATTGTACACACAAAATAAGCTAAAATGTGTTTTAAGGCCAGAGATGTCATTTAATTCAATTTCTGATTCAGTATCAAGGTTTATGTTATGCATCCTTTTATTCTTAGATTATATTGTATTCTTTTATTATAGAAATGTTATGTATATTTGTAAAAAAGGTTCATTTTGTGTCACATATAGATAGATACATTCAGGTCAAATTATAACCCTGAAGGATTATCTACCATGTACCATTTTAATTGTTTGAGATTAGCCCTATATATCAACTATGAAGGGTTTACCCAAATGCTTCCTTCATTGGCACAACAAAAAATGTTAGATTACATAATGCTTCTAGTAACCTCCCATCTTACATAATTAGTAGGAAAAAGGAGGGAGTAGTTGAACCTAAGGAAGGGAAACAGTATTACTAATTTACTGAGAGCTAATGAAGAAAATACCTTTGGGTTATGCCAATGAAACTGTTCTCCATTTTTCTCAAACTTAAATCACTACCATCATACCAATAATAATCACAATTGCATCTTGTTTTTAGGGCATAGTATGCAACACCTTATAATTTATTGTCCACATAAGCTGTGCAATATTTTACAATTGATAGATGAAAGGTATCAGTCATTATAAATTCTATATTTTTTAGAATTTCACATTGTTATGATGCAGTTATAAAACTCTGTGGGTGTTAGGCCTCCATTTTCCCGCTAAAAAAAGAAAAAGAAAAAAAAAGAGATATATTATGAAAGTTTTTATTCTTAGTGGTTACCTGCTGTTCTAAATAAATATTTTATTTGCCATTTAACTTCGAGTCTCAAAAGTAGAGAAAGCAATTATCAAGAAGTAATCCCTATTAGAATCAAAGTCCAGAGCAAACATGTTCAGGGAGGTTTTCAAGATTCCCAACTGGTTCTCTCAAAAACACAAAAATCAATGATATGGCTCAGAACTACACCGCAAGTAGGCTTACACATTGGCCATCCAGGGTGATAGTAAACAGAGAAATTGATCATTAATCTCCCTATGCCATTCAAACACAGTTTCTCTTCCTTTTTCTTTTTAAAAAATTTTTCTTGCTTCATCTTTTTGTAAATAATTTCAAGCCTATTCATGATACTGAAGTGAATTTGATTGTTTTCTGGCTTATCACATTCTTCTTTTATCTTTTTCTAACTTATGTTGCCTTTGACTAGAACAACTAGAAAGGTTAAAAAGTAATACTAGATGAGAAAGTAATTTTTCCAAATTTAAAGAAAATGCTGGCTGGCAAATGTAACAGAAGTAATGAATGACATTGTTGACTCATATTGAAAGTATGAAATACCCCAAATATTTGGAAATTGAAAGCAGCTGACAGTTTTGATACCATTGTAAAATTGAAAGAGTACTATTTTGATTTACAACAGTCTTTCAAACTAATTTTTCTTTTATTTCTTTTCATTTTTAGTGTTGTATTTTAGTGCTTACATAGTACACCAATTCCAAGTCTCCTTTAATCTTGGATGGAACTTTCCTTCATATAACTACCAGTGATAAAAACTCCTCCTATGTACTAGTATAAGATGAATTGGTAATAGTTATAATTAATGTATAAGTTTTTAATACTAACTCTACAACACATCTGTCAATATTAATTGCTTTCATTTACATTGTAGGGAATGGCAGATAATTATATTATAGAAATTTCAGTAACAAACAATACATCTTTCATTAATTGTATCTTTTTTTAGGTCTTATAAAATAGTTTAGCTTTGAAATAAAGCATAATAATTTCTCTAATATTGAACATTTGTTTCAATATCAGATTTACACCTTTAGTTCTTTTCCATGTCTTCTGAGGAAATAATACTCACAATTTCACTTTAAATTACACATTAGTGTAATAGTTGAATACATCTTAAGTGGCAACTAAACTTCATCCCTGTACTCTTAATAAGGCATATAAATCACATGAAGTCATAAAAATATGAATTTCTTGAAGTATGTACATGCACATACAAAAACAACTATGTCATTACCACTTTCTGATTGATCACAAGTATAAGATTCTGAGGATTTTAAAAAGTAACACAATTTCAATGATCTTGAGATATGGGAGAGGTAGAGGAAATATAACTGCAGGGTACATATATTTACTAAATAGTTCTTTTATACTTAAATATTGATTAAAGTCCTCTTAATGAAACATTTGCTTTTAATAAAAAGTATGGTTAATTAAAATCAGATGGTCATAATCACCAAATACTCCAATTTTACTATGGTTCTGGCCTAATTCTACCAAGGATGCATCAGGATACCCACTAAAAATACTACAAGGCTCAAGCAGCCTTATATTATCTACTAAGTGATAACTTTGTGATAGCTTGAATTAAGTAAATAACTACATAAGGTTTTTCTTGACTATAACCACAAAAATCATTCAATGGGTGTCTTGTAAAAGATTTTAAATCATCTAAACTTGCTACTTAATAAGAAAAAATTCACCTTTTCTCTTTCTTCACCATTTTTTTCCTCCCAGCATGCAAGCTCCAAATAAGGTCAAAATTGATTTTCAGAATAAAATAATCTTTAGAGAAGTAAGCCATAAACTAATAAATGCTAACCAATCCGGCCATTTCAGTCAATAACCATCATAATAGTAGACCCTCTGTGTTTTTCCGTTCCCCAAGCAGTGATGTGTGAAAAGTCAAGAATGTTGATATTTTAGGAGTGAGGAAACTGTTGATGCTTGCTATCTTTTACAGTTTGGTGAATTGTTCATAATTCACAGCATGTGAAACAATGCTTTCTGGTTTTCATATATTCAAGTAATTACATGCCAATGTCTTTCCGGTATTGTTCCAGTTTAGGTTTCAAGTACACACACACGCACGCACGCATGCACGCACAAACATATTTATAAAAATAATTGAGTCAGAGTCCATGACATTATTTATACACTGATTCTCATTCTTACTTTAAAGCCATAATGTAGAAGAATTAGCCAATGTTTAATTTCCTAATGAGAATAAAATATTAGGTAATTAAAGATGTTACATTATAACTTCTAATTTTGATTTGAGAGAAACACTAAAAATATTTCCAGTGTCCTTTCCATAACTTTAATTTGTCATGGCAAATTAAAACCAAGTTGTCATATCTGTAGGGACATATGACAATGCTTAAAATAAAAATATATGCCCTTGTGGAATGCAACATAAAACAAGTAAATATGAGACTACTGATTGTACGTAAAGCAAAGTATCTGGAGTGTGGAGAAACTCTATCATACTGAGAATGTAGGATTTTCCTTTCATAGGAACATAAATAGGAAGACAACAAAAACATCTTTTCTTTAGGAGAAGAGAATCACCAAATTAAATTGTGAATATGTAATCTGAAAGTGATTTTAAATTAAAACACTAAGACTCAACTTCTAGTGATCAGGGTTTTTTGACTTTGTATTATTTTCTGATTCTAATGCAACCCACATATTGATATCAGTAGTTCTCTCAAACTAAAATTATTGCCTATTTGCATTTCCAAGTAAGGGAAAAACATACTTAGTTTACACCTAACAAAACTCTAAAAGCCAGAAGAATGAGGGACTGCCTCTCAAACCTTCATCTACTTGAAGATAACACAGGACCAAGCAAATGCTAAAAGTGCATGTTCAATCCTAGTCATATTTCTACTAAACTGGAATCAGAACATGAATATTATTGATCTTCCAATATTTTATACATTCACAACTATTTGCTACTTTTTAACAATTTAATCTTATACTCAGGAGTGTTAGGTAATCAGTGATTTTTTTTTAAATTAAAAAAGTACTTTCATTCATTGATTTCCAAAACAATGTAAGTATTTTCTATTGAATATCCAGTATGTATGAGGCATGATGTCAGATGCTGGGACTACAGAGATGAATGAGATAGTCTGCTCTCATGAGCACATGGTTTGGTAGAAAAGACAAAGAGATAATATTGTCTCTCATATAATATGATGTGTAAAATAGTATATTAGAAGTATGATTAAATACAATGTGAGCACAGCTGGCATGATTAATTCTGTGGAAGAAGAAAGGTAACTTTGGGATGTGTATGGGAAATGCTATTTTTAAAAGCATCTAAATACATATTATTACAGGATGATTATACTTGAGTCTTGGAACAACTCTATTTTTGAAAAATGTGTCATAGTATTAAAAGAAAACAGATAATGTCAACATTTATGAAACTATCTGAACCAACAGTAACACTGAATATTCAGGAAATACCAGCGTCCTAAAATTTGTTACACACAAGTAGACAGTGACCCCAAATTAGTATGGGGTGTTAAAGAGTTTCATAATTTGATGCTGCTGTTTACATGACTTACTAGCTTTCTGCATTTACAATATTGAGCTTATTTAACAGCAACATCTTCCAATGAACTAACCTTGACATTTTACTTTGTTCTTGCTCTACAAGTTGACATATTTCCATACATGGGGATGAGTAATGAGTTAGAGACTAAAGAAGCTGGGTGCTCGTAGTTGATACAACCATTAAAAGAGAAGGGGAGAAATAAGTCATGCTACATTTTATGACATAAAATCTTATTTTCATTTTCACTCATGAGGGCATAATATAATAAATGGCTAGTGTTATAAAATGCCTTATATATCTTGTTATCAGTACAAAAACTTTAAAAATAGCTTTTGAATTTGTCTCCATTTTAATTGCATGAAGGTCTCAGGAGAAATCTTATTAGCCCTCTTTCCTGATTATGAACAGTGTCCTCACCCACTCTAAAATATTTTACTATATCAGATCAGGTGTGAAAATAGGCACATTATATAATAATGTGAGCTTCACACAGGTTGAAAATTAGTAACTAAAAAAAACCATGAAATGCACATTATATTATACTCTAGTACATTATTTCAAAAATGGTAACTATATGAAAAAATTTTGGTATTAATGGTTAAGTAACAATACATAAATAGAAATAATTTTAATAATTAAAAATAGCATACAAAATTTCCTTTTATGAAGTTTTGAAGTTTTGAAGCCAAGATAAAAATTTCAAAAAGTGTGTATTTCTAAAATGGCTGTATCTGTAATATCTTTTTAAAATGTTTAAATGCAATGCCACTGTTAGGTTGTACATATATATTACTAAGATTATGGAAAAGCTTCATTTGCATTCATTCTCTTCCATCAAATGTTAAGAAATGTTTCATATTCATATCTTTAACATACATCTTTAATTCATTAGTAAACAATTAAATATTTTCATAAATAAGTCAAGACTTCTTTTTGACTAGTAGTAAATGTTCAACTTATTATTCTTTGTAGTCTGTGGACATCCTACACACTTGCATTATCAACACAATTAAAGCCCAAAATATCATAATTTCTTATAGACATAATGCTTCTTCTGATTTTATCCATTTCTTTAAATAACTCCTATACTGTGTATATGAATCAGAAAAGGAAGACTTGACATGCAATATTTAGGACAAAAATTTGGGATTGAGCAAGGCTGTAATAATGGCTTCTTTGGGCATTTGCATTTAAGTTGATAGGATACCACTCATTTGAAATTAAGCATTGGAATACCAAAAGATTATGGGTAGAGATGAAAATTTGTTAAATTTCTATACAAAAGTTAACTTTAAAGTACTAATATTGCTGAGAGATCAAAAGAAGGCTAAGGAAAGAAATCTGGGGATGTATCAGGTTTTATAATCAGGAAGGAATGGAACTGGAGAGTATTATGCTTAGTGAAATAAGCCAGGCAGTGAAAGACAAATACCATATGATCTCACCCAATACAGGAGACTAATGAACAAAACAAACAAACAAACGAACAAGCAAAATAGAACCAGAGGCGTGGAAACAAGGAAAAGACTTTCAGTGTGTAGAGGGGAGGAGGAAGGGGAGAAAGAAGCAAAGATGGAGAACACTTTACTCAAGGAACTCGCATGATAACCCATGGACACAGACAACATGTGGGATTGACTGTGTGGGGGGTGGGGGAGAGGGGAGAACAGTGGAGGAAAAATAAGATAAATGTAATACAACAACAATAAATTAATAAAAAAGAAAGTAATAAAAATAAATGAAAGACATCAATAAAAAGATTTGAGTTGAAAAATAAAACCAGAAAAATGAATCATAAATACTAACAAAAGACATACAGAAACACACACACATACATACATGTGTGTATGTATCTGTCATATATATGTGTGTGTGTGTAAATGAGTAATCACTGTGTTGTTCACCTGAAAATAATAGAATAAGTAAACTGTAATTGAAAAATAAAAATTATTAAAATAAATTAAAATTACAGGCGTAGTATAATAAAGTTTAGTAATAATTGAAGAGCACCACCTATAAAATATGGCAATTCAGTAATTAAAAAATGTTTTTTCTACAGTCTATACCAATCCTCTGAGTCACTCTTATTTCAATTAGAAATGCATTATTATTTTCTTTTGACAATTATGCAATGATTTTAAAGTTTTTTTTTTAATGTAGACTATTTTAATTGTTCATACATTCTAACAAATTACCAGCAATTTTATATTCAATGCCACTAGAAAGTGATTTTCTATGTATGATTACAAGATACAAAATTAAGCAGGCAAGTTCTGTCTTACTTTTATAAAGCATATTGCCGGAAATTTTAAAACAATGAGTGATTCAACAGTTAAAAATATCCATTAGCAACACCAGAAAAAAATGTAAGTTGCTTGTCTCCTCTCCTTCACAACACAACTATAGTCATTTCTAAAATTAGAAAATTTTACTGTTACATTTCCTTATGAAGATATAAAATCAAATGGAAAATAGGTGCACTTGTTTGGAAATAATCGGGCACTCATTTTCAGGCAAGTTTGTGAAGATATACCTATTCAATACAAAAGGAGATTTAGAAATATTTTTCTCTTATTTAGTGTCTTTTCTCTTCTTTCTTTGTTATTAGTTTTTTAAGTAAAGATAGAAAGCACTAGAGTGAAAGGCAAATTTTTAATATTTCTGCCTCAGTTTCTTTACCTAGGAAAGGGAAACAAAGATAATACCAACTTGGTAGGTTATTGTAAGAAATTACTGTACTTTATAACAACTAAATCTGTATGTCAGACACATACTAAGTAGTTAGCAAATGTTTGTGTCAATTAAAATAACAATTATTCTATGATATTTGTATCATAGGAAATTTAATATTTACTAAATTATATCTTTTCAGCCCATAATTCAATATTATAATGTTGAGGTGATAGAAGAATGAACTAGACTTTGAAAAGCATTCCTAAAATTACAGGAACAGGAAGAACATCCTTTTATGTTCTTTGGTGTAACAGTTCTCAAATTATGGTCCACAGACAACCAGACATCCCTGAGTCCCATTTATTCCATAATTACAAACTATTTTCAGCCCTAGCTGGTAGCACAGTGAATAAGGTGCTCGCGGTGACCCCAAAGGTTGCTGGTTCGATTCCCCAGCCAGGGCAACGTAACCAGGTTGCAGGCCAGGTCTCCAGCCAGATCTGTAGCTGGAAACAGGTGAAAGGCAACCATACATTGATGTTTTTCTCCCTCTTTGCCTCTCTCCTTTCTCCTCTCTTTGAAAAATAATAAATAAAATATTTTAAAAATCTATTTTCATAGTAATTACAAAACATTGGTTGCTTTCTTCATTATGTTGACTTTTGCAATGATAGTGCAAAAGCAATGGTTGGTAAAACACCTGGAACTTGAACAATAATTAACACAGTGAAATGGTGTGTGGTACCAAGTTGAAAAATGTCCTAAAACCTTGAGTATGCATGTTTTTCAGATTCTAGTTAATAAAATATAATAGACACACTCAGGACTGCTGTTGCATTTTGAATTACAAGGGTGTTCTCAGAAAAAGCACTTGGGTAAAGCAGATGCTCACTGAGCTAGTCACATTTTTCATGGAATGCCATTTTTACTTGAAGGAATAACTGATGGACAAAATTGCAGTTATTCAGAGTCAGGTTTTGACAGACAGTTATTTAGAAATAAAGACCATCCTTCATGAGACATTTTGTTACAAATCGAAAACCAGCAAAAATGAAAATTTCTGACATTATGATTCTGCCACCATGAGCCTGAGAGTTTTCCAGTTCTCATATTATTTTTTAGATGATAATAGTGGTGATATTAACAGATATGATTCTTTTCCTGATAGTGTTTAATATAACTGGAGAATAGATGATTAATTAACTCAGTGAGCCAATATATTCTAATGTATCAATGAATAACCTTATAAATTCAAATATGGGTAAAGATGTATTAATGTGCAAGAAAAACCAATGGTTTTTAATGCAATAGCACACAAAGTTTCATTGATGTAATTCCACATTGCAATTATTCATTTTGAAAATACCACTTGTTGCATTATGGTGTAATATAAATAAGAATATCACAATTTTCTGAAAAGGATACTATAATGTACTTATCCTTTTTCAACTTTATGTTTAATGAGGGTAATTTTTTTTCAATACTCAATCAAATATCATATTGTCACAGGCTGAATGCAGAATTAGAATGACATGCTGTCTTCTATTAAGGCAGATATTAATGAGATATGTGAAAAATGTGAGACTCATTACATATAGATGACATCATATGTATATATAATTTGTATTAACTGGTTTTGGTTGTTATAAATGAACTGAGAAATATTTTTTAATTTCTCAATTTTAATTTTTATATAATAAAGAGATAGACATAACTCACATAATGGAATCTCTTTAGTGTTCTAAGTATTTTTATAAAGGTAATTTTATTTTATTTATTTTTTATTTTTATTTTTTAAGATTTTATTTCATTATTTTTAGAAAGAGGGGAAAGGAGAAAGGCAGAGAGGGAGAGAGATATCAATGTATGGTTGTGTTTCACCTGCCTCCAGCCACAGACCTGACTGGAGTCCTGGTTTGCAACCTGATTATGTGCCCTGGCTGGGGAATTGAACCTGCAACCTTTGGGTTCGCAGGCCGGTGCCTTAACCACTGTGCTACCAGCCAGGGTAGTAATTTTATTTTACATTAGATTTATAAAATCTTAGATTATAATAAAACTCCAAAATAATTTTTTGAGTAATCCATTAATTTTCTGAATATAAATGTATACCACAAATAATAACTTCATGTTTGACTTTTGAACCAGAACCATAAAGAAAGTTTTTGCCAAGAATAATTTTAACATTATTAATTGATAAATCTTTGTGCAAATAATATTCCAAAAGCTATTGTTGCCTTTCTATCATGTTGGGCTTTGAAGTAATTTTTCTCAGTAATTCTTATATTCAGTGTGGCAGATGGCTCCTAGGTTAGGTGCCTGAAATGGACAAGACCAAAATAAACATTTGGCTGGAACTTGTCTCAGGGAGCCAAGCTTTGTGGTAGGCAGCTGGACACAAAATTTATTAAAAACCCAATAGCAACCAAAGCAAAATTAATCAAAAGACACAAATGATCAATTCTACATGTAAAGAAATGTCCTTTTCATCACAAAGAGGATATCTAACAATAAATGCCACCTAAATTCACAAATGCACATAAATAAAAACAAATGTCAGTACTGGAGATAGTAGTCTCTTAAGTGAAGCCTTCATCTTCTTCACACACAAAGCCTTCCTCACTCACACAGTAGCCTGGGTTACCTCTAATACAGAACTTACCATAGTGGACTGAACCTGCATAAGTACTTGTTTTCTTACACTGTGATTCCCTTGAGGATTGCATTCAGATCTGTGTTTGGCAGTAGGTATCCAACTTTTTATTAAGTGAATGAATAGTGACTGTTGCCAGGGCCCTAAATCATTATCAAAAATATCGTCTCCAAACAAATAAAATATGTCCAGCTTGTATTTATTACCAGAGGTAATATATATGTATGGCCAATGATAATATTTTTCTGTTTTAGACTGTTAGTTAAAAATAATATTTATTATAATTATCATATTATACAATGTATTATATCTAATTCCTCATATATAACAATGATGGTATATAGGCTGATTTATTTACTTTATGGTACCAAGGTAATTCTGTTACTTCAAACTTTCTTTTTTGGTCTCCAGTCAGGTCTGTGGCTGGAGGCAGGTGAAATGCAACCATACATGATGTCTCTCTCCCTCTCTGCCTCTCTCCCTTCCCCTCTTTCTAAAAATAATGAAATAAAATCTTAAAAAAAAAAAAAAAACAAACTTTCTTTTTTGTTTAATAGTTATTATATTTTTTTCCATTACCATTTAGTTTCTTACACACTCCCCCTTAGCAATCACCACACCATAATCCATTTTTGTGAATTATTTTCCCTTTTACTCAATCCCTCCACTTCCTAAATATCCCCTGCACTAGATGTTACCTGTTCTCCATCTTTGAGCTTGTCTCTGTTTTGCTTGTTAGTTCAGTTTGTTCATTAGCTTCCACATATGAGCAAAATCATATGGTATTTGTCTTTCTCTGACTGGCTTATTTCACTTAGCATAATGTTCTCCAGGTCCATCCATGCTGTTGCAAGGGTAAAATTTTCTTCTTCTTTTTTTTTTGTGGCTGAGTAGTACTTTATTGTGTAAATGTCCCATAGTTGTTTTATCCATTTATCTACTAGTGGACACTTGGGCTGCTTTCATATCTTGGTAATTATAAGTAACACTTCAATGAGGGATGCTCATTATGTTCTTTTGAATTAATGTTTTGGGTTCCTTTGGATATATTACCAGAAGTGAGATCACCAAGTCCAAAGGTATTTCCTTTTGTTGGAGGTATCTCCATAGTGTTTTCCACAGTGGCTGCACCAATCTTCATTTGCACCAACAGTGCAAAAGGGTTCCCTTCTCTGCACATCCTCATCAGCACTTGTTTGTAGATTTATTGATGATAGCTATCCTAACAGGTCTGAGATGGTATCTCATTGTGGTTTTAATTTGCATTTCTCTGATGATTAGTGAAAATGAGAATCTTTTCATATGTCTATTGGCCATCTGTGTGTCTTCATTGGAAAAGTGTCTATTCAGGTCTTTTGCTCATTTTTTAAATTGGGTTGTTTTTCTGGTGTTGAGTTTAGTAAGTATTTTGTAAATTTTGGATATTAATCTCTTATCAGATATATACGTTCTCCCATTCTGCGGGTTGTCTTTTCATTTTGTTGATGATTTCCTTTGCTATGCAAAAAATACTTTTATGTTCGATGTAGTCCTGTTTATTTTTTCTTTTGTTTCACTTGTGAGAAGATATATCTGATAAAAAGTTTCTATGAGTAATATCTGAGATTTTGCTGCCCATGTTTTCTTCTAGGATTTTTATCTTTTTGGGTCTAACATTTTAGTCTTTGATTCATTTTGAACTTATTCATATCTGTTCAATTTTCCCAATACCATTTATTAAATAAGCTATCTTTAGCCCATTGTATGTGCTTGCTTCCTCTGTCAAATACTAATTGGCTATAAAGGTGTGAGTTCATTTTTGGGCTCTTCATTCAGTTTCATTGATCTATGTGTCTGTTTTTATGCCAGTACCAGGCTGCTTTGATAACTGTGGCCTTGAAGTATAGTTTGGCACTAGGTAGTGTGGTTCCTCTACTTTTTTCTTTTTTCTCAAGATGGCTTAGGCTATTTGGGGTATTTTGGGTTCCATATACATTTTTGAAATATGTGTTCTAGATCTGTGAAATATGCCATTGGTATTTTAACAGGGATTGAGTTGATCTAGTAGATGCTTTAGGTAGTATAGATGTTCTATTGATATTAATTCTTACTGTTCATGAATACAATATGTGCTTCCACTTTTTTGTATCTTCTTTAACTGCTTTCTTCAGTACCTTACAATTTTCTATGTACAAGTCTTTTACAACCTTACCTAGGTTTTTGAAGAAAATTTTATTATTTTTGAAGAAATTGTGAATGGGATTGCCTTCTTAGTTTTTCTTTCTGTTAGTTGGTATTGGCATTTAAAAATGCAACTGATTTCTGGATATTAATTTTGTACCTGCTACTTTGCTTATTTATCAGTTCTTGTAGTTTCTTAGTATAATCTTTGGAATTCTCTATGTACATTATCATATCATCTGCAAATAAAGACAGTTTTACTTCTTCCTTTCCAACTTGGGTGCCTTTATTTCTTCTTCTTGTTTGATTGCTGTGGCTAGGACTTCCAGTACCATATTGAATAAAAGGTGAAAGCAGACATCCTTGTCTTGTTCTCAATGTTAATGGGAATGCTTGTGTTTTTGCAACGTTGAGTGTAATGTTGGCAGTGGGTTTGTCATAAATGGCCTTTATTATGTTTAGGTATTCTCTATTCCCTCTTTGCTGAGTTTTAATCATAAATGGGTGCTGGATTTAATCAAATGCTTTTTCTGCATCTATTGATATTATTATGTGGTTTTCATCCTTCATTCTATTTCTGTGATGAATCATATTTATTGATTTGCAAATAATGTACTAACATTGCATTCCTGAATAAATCCCATGTGATCATGGTGTGTGATCATTTTTATGCATTGCTGTATTCAGTTTGTCAATATTTTGTTGAGGATTTAGCATTTCCATTCATTAGAGATATTGTCCTATAATTTTCTTTCTTTGTAGTGTCCTTATCTGGTTTTGGAATTAGGATAATGATGGGCTTGTAAAATGATTTTGGGAGCCTTCCCTCTTGAATTTTATGAAATAGTTTGAGAAGAAAGAATGTTTGTTCTCAGAATGTTTAGTAAAACTTACCTGTGAAGCCATCTGGCCCAGGGCATGAGTTTCCATCCCTCAAACAATGCCATGATTAGTTTACTAATTAAGACTTCAGTATAATTTAGTAAGTAAAATATCTTCTGGTGTATTCAGTATATAAGTTAAAGTACCAGAATAAATTAGAAACACAAATCAGCAACATACCCATTTCCCAGCAGCTTGACAGTATTGTTTTGGCTCAGGTTTCCCAAAGACAGTCTCAGGACCAAGATCCTGATTTGCAGCACTACGCTTTTCTAACTAATTATCACCAGTGTAGACCCTCCACTTAATCAGTTCATTCTCCCAGTGTGAGTGGCCTTCAGCTGAAATTCATTAGGCTGATAAGTGACAACACTGCAGCTGCATAACAACTGCTTAATTAAGAATATTTTGACAAATTTTAGAAGACTATTGTATGCTGAAATATACTAAATTGGCCACCAAAGTTTCTATCCCCCAGAACTCTGGCTTTAAGGGTTGTATGCATTCAATATTTTCTAAGTTTTGAAAAGGAGTTTCCTCTTTAATAACATTTATCTTGACAACTATGTCAGTAGATAGCACTGTAAAGAAAACTAGTTATGAAAGCTGTTGAATTAATGGGCCATTTTTTCCTAATTTATAGCCAGATTATTTAAGATGTAATAAAAGGAGGTGGGAAAATAGAAGATGCTACTTAAAATGGAGTTAGGAAAATTTTTCTGTTGAATTACCTTAAATACCTACAAAAACAGTTCTATACAGGGAATACAGAAATGCAAGGACATTGAATTATGTGAACTTTACATGTAATATTTAATATAATTTTTATAACTTTCCTAGGAGTTAGGTCCCATTATTATTATTCTATGTATGAATAAATTCAAACTTACACAATTAAGTAAGTTGCAATGTGCCTAAGATTATACAGGTTGTCTACAGCTGTCTGAATTGAAAAATATTTCCTTCTAAGAGTGTTCATATTATTAACCACAAAGCTATGTTTCCTCTAATACTTGAAAGAGAGAGAAAAGGCAGAGACACAGAAATAGACAGAAGAATTCAAGAGAACATTTTAAATATATTTGAATATTTATTTTCATCTGGTATGATATAAAGACAGTTTATTTCCAGGTTTGAATTAACATATCCAAGGTTACTTAAGTAAGCAGCATATGTAAAACAAATGATTGTTATAAATATTAATTTAATTAACATGATAATTTATGTTCTAGGCTATAATTTTTAAATGACTTTAAAACTTCATTAATTTATCTTCACCTTCTAAAGTTTTGAATAAGGAAGTGAAGGAAAACCTTGATTACAAGCTGAATCATATTGCCCGTTGTTTTTCCACTAGGCAGCAGAAATCTAACAGATGCAGGCACTAAGTGAATTCCCATGCTCTTAAACACAGCTGGTAGTACTGGTAGAGGCCTTCAGGCTATGATCTATATTTTATAGTCAAGAAAACTGCTTATAATTTTAACAAGAAGGGCAGTATTCATTCTTTATAAGAATTCTCTTTTCTACTCTTGCTTATAAGAAAAAGATAAAAATCAATATTTTTGGTAATAATTCTATGTCCAGAAGTTTTTAAAATATTTTAATATATTTTGTTTACTAAGAAAATTGGTGCCCTGGCTAGTGGCACAATGGATATGGTGCGGGCCTGTGAGCCCAAAGGTTGCTGGTTCGATTCCCAGGCAGGGCACATAACTAGGTTGCAAGCCAGGTCTCCATCTAGATCCATATCAGGAAGCAGGTGAAAGGCAACCACACATTGATGTTTCTCTCCCTCTCTGCCTCTCTCCCTTCCCCTCTCTCTGAAAAATAATAAATAAAATCTTTAAAAAAATAAAATAAGAAAAATTTTCAATATTAAAAAAATTAATTGCTGATATATATTATAAACTATGTATTAAAATAAATTAAAAGAAAAAATATGAATTTTCACTAAGATAATCTTAACATATGTAGACAAACTAGGTATATTAGAATTAATGATTCAGTTTTATTACAATTACTATGTGCCATGTGCATACTTCATATAATTCTCACAGTAAAGTAGTGAAAGTTGCGGAAGTGACTGTGAAATAATACCCATATCACACTGTCATTTCTTTACAGAGCTGGATTAAATTAGGTAAATTATAGTTTATAATTATCAGTCTAAACTGTAAAGGACATAATTTTATTTATATGTTTTGTACCAGTACTATATTTGAGAAGTATCTTGTTAGTTTTTATATTTATTAACAATAAAATTTGGAGTTTAATCTCATGTAATATAGAATTCATAAAAAGAATTATTCACTAGGTTCTTCTAGCATTAAAACTCTGTGCTATACAGATTTTATATTTAAATAGAAATAGTTAACAGGGACTAAAACTAAGACAAACATGCAATTATAAAACTAAGACTAATCCTAAGTGTTCGTCATTTATACAGTCATTAATTGGAAATCTAGTATTTGTTTTTTACTAGAATGCTCAGTTAAATTTCAATAAATAGCATATTATTAGTAATTTATTATTAGTAATTAGTAGTAATTTATATTTATTTTAGAATTGATCCTTTTTTAAAAAGCCTCAAGTGGTAAGACAGAAAGAAAAAAGTGAAATTAAACTCTTTTAAACAAGACAATTACTCTTCACAATGATTGGTACCAAATTTAATTCAGATTACTCCCAGTTCTGATTAAATATGATTGATTATTATGAAAAATGATATATTAAGATTCATCAAGTTACATTAAGATGTCAGTATACATTTCAAGGAATTGATTTAGAAAGGAAAACTATATTGTTTAATAAAAGACCTAAGAAGGTGAAGTTCAGAAAACATTTATGGATTAAGTTCATTGTAATCTAAATAATCATAAACATTGCTTGAGAGGCAGTGAAAGAGGAACAAATCTTCAAATGTCTGCTGGATTAATGAAATATAGACTTTTATAGAAATGGATATTTATGCTAGATACCACTGAAACGTAATTACAAATTATGAAATTTTTATTTAAAAGGGAACTTTAAAAAAAATAGGAAATTGCACATCCATTACAAAATGTTATTTTAATATCAATAATAAAGGCCTATAAAAATGTGAGATCAATCAGAAATGTAAGCTCAAAAAGTTACATTTCATAAATGACACACATGGACCCCTTTGAGGTCTGAGACAATACATCATAGAAGGCATATATCTGCTTTCTGAATCATCAGTGTCACATAGCATAGACTTAACTGAATATCAACAGAATAATTATCTTCTCAATTGCAAATGTTATGACCTTCTATTCCAAATATTCTAGGGAGAGTTTACATTTGACTCCATACATAAATTCATATATTCAGAAATTCTCATTACATTAGAAGATTGATTTGACCTTTGGTCATAACCAACTATATTTATCACTTACATATAGCTATTATAAACAAATATTTATCAATATGTTCCCTATATATTCTTAAACTGTTATTTATGTCTTCATAAAAGGGTGAGATTTACATTCATAGTGCCTTTTGAAATTTAGGTAAGGAGCAATTCAGAAATTCAATTATCTTTTTTATGTGTATTTACTTTTTTATTATATTTATGAGCCCTATATAGAAAGAAAACAAAACAAAGCATCCTTTCTGTAACTTTAGAAACTATACTACCAGCCTGAGAACCCAAAAGTCACTGGTTTGATTCCCAGCCAGGGCAATATAATCAAGTTGCAAGCCAGGTCTTCAGCCAGATCCCTAGCTGGAGGCAGGTGAAAGGCAACCACACATTGATGTCTCTCTCCCTCTCTGCCTCTCTCCTTTCCCCCCTCTCTAAAAGTAATAAATAAAATATTTTTAAAAGCAATACTAAGAGCTGCGGGAGCACAATTATTGCTATATTAGAGTAGGCAAAGTGGCCATCCATTCTAATTTCACAGAACAGCTACCAAATTTCTTTTCTTCAGAGGAGAATATAACCTATATGCATGCAAAGCATTTAATCACAATATACTATAGTCAAATAATGTATTTAAGAATATTCATGATCTGAGAAGAGAGAGGAAGCTCTGGGCAAATTAATTTTCTTAGAACTTAGTTTTTTTGTCTCTAAAATGAGATTAATAGAAGCTTACCTCATGGGAAAGTCAAAAGAATAAGAAGCAACTCTATAAAAGTATACGATAAATGATGAGCATCTAATAAGTGATAGAGAAAGTTTTTAAAATTGTGCCATTCTGACTACTGTTACAGGAGTCCTCTAAGGATGTGAAGTAGTTGTATGGAAGAATATACTAAAGTTGGATGGATTGAGGTAAAAAGTGCAGTCTGAAGGTAAGGCAACAGCAGAGAGCATGAATTAAAAGGTTGAGAAGAAACTTGTTTGCATAAAACAAGAAGAAACATTTTACTTGCAAGAGGGAAGGACAGAGAAAACCAGGGTACTGCAAATCTGGAGACTGTCAGAGAACAGGTGCTGAACATGTCTCATAGCAAAAGAGCATTAAAAAAGATTCTGAGAATAGGACTACTTATGTTACATTTGAAGTGTTTAGCTTTGCTAAACTAAGTTTAGACCCTTCTTTTATCAAAACAAATTCTTTGTTATAAATAGGGGGTTTTTCCTCATCAAAGTCAAGGAAGAGACACTAATTCATGTTGTACAAATAAGTGATTGCATATTTTCAAATAAGAATAAGTGAGCATTAAATAAACTATTATAGTGAATTCAGAGTATTGGAGAAATTTTTCAATTTTATAGGATGTGAACCTGTAGTTTTAGCCAGTATTATTCAGAACATAAGTGAATAAGATCCTAGACAATGCAGACAGACTGCCTATGTTAGTAGGTTGGCTTTCCTTACCATCTTTTGTGCTTGGGAAAGTTATGTAACCTCTATGCCTCACTTTTCTCATTAGAATGATAGCAATCATAGCAGTGCCTGACTGATTATTTTGTAGGCATTAAATGGGTTAATATACGTCATGCTCTTAAAACAATGCTTGGCTTTAAATATAGGCTACTGTTATGAAGAAATGGCCAAATGACTTCTATCAGTAAGTATTATTATGATATTATAATGTAAAATATGCTAAGCAGCATAAAGATATGTAAGGTCCCCAAGACAAAATCTTGAGACACCTATGGACCAAAAGTTGATCGACTTTTAAATAGTAAAGCTCTCATGTCTTCATTTAGCTGTATTTCTTTGAGGAAAATGAACCAACCTATTCTACGGTATTTTAATAAAAGTTTTGCTCCTCACAATTTAGCTTCTAAAAATGAGGGTCATAATTAGAGAGAAAGAAAGGAAATTATCACAAAAATTCACTGTTGACACTAGATTGTTTTAAAATTTATTTTTATTGTTATTCTATTATAGTTGTCCCAATTTATTGTTAATCTGTATCCACTACCAGAATTTTTTTGAAAAGTCTTTCAAATAAGAGTCTGATTAGTATTCAGCTTTAATCCAGCTCTCCCTCTCCCAAGTATAATGCAGGCATTCAGTAAAATTAAATTTCTAACTGAATGAACAAATGTTGAGGCTTACATTTCCATGTGCGTAGGTCATTAGGTCATCAACTATATATTTTTTTAAATCATCAGCAAAACTATTTTTCCAGCTCCACTTGTAGAAAACTCATAGAGTCTTGACATAAATAGTAGCAACCCACAATACTGCAATTCTTAAGCAAGTTGATACTGGGAATCTACAGTATTAGTTTATTGGTACTTTTAGTTTATAGCCAGATAATTACACACACATGTAAACATATATAAAACAGTATTCTGATCCTAAATAACATTTTTGTAATCAAGAGTGGACTCTATCATTTAATAATTTTAAATAAATCAGAATTATATTAGTACTTTCATATTTTTCAAAGTAAGTGATCTATACTTTCATAAAGATAACATTGATCCATTGAGAGTTTTAAATATTCATTGCAAAAGCAGTAGTGAAGTCTGAGAAAAGTAAAATTACAATCTGGAAGACATATTAAACTAATTATTAAATTTTTAATGTTATATTAATCAATATGTTTTATTATTTATTTTTAAAGTTGATTTTTACAGAGAACTAATAATATCATTATCTAATGTATTCTAAAAGGCCTATAATTAAAATTTGTTTAGAGGATTAGATTTGTCCACTGATTTCAAAGATGTTTCCCCAAGTAAGAAAATCTGTTCCAACATGTAATGAAAATTACATTTCTAAATTCCACATTCTTCTAAAACCTTCTGCTCTAATCAAAAGCAGATTTTGTACAATGAAGAGTATACTATGTAATTTTTTCTACTCAATCCCTTTAAGAAGTTAGTAAAATGAACAACCAATCCATATGATCTTTGTTTTTTTTAAATTTTATTTTATTGTTATTTGTTTATTGATGTATTATATCCATCCCCTTTTTCCTCCCTTCTGCCCCCTTGCCTATCCACCCACTGCCCCCTCCCCACCAAAGCACATGATCTTTACACAGTTGTTCAGTATATTAGAATAGATCATACAGATAATCACTAGTGCGAATTTGCTGATTGCAGAAGAGTTAACCACACTGGGTAGAACACAGATTTTACAGCTGGAAATCTCACACATAAAATGTTTGTCAAACTAATTCTAGGAAAGCAAGTAGTCCCAAGTTTTCACTCAAAGTTAAAATCTGCTCCTTAAAAACAAAGTGATCTTTCTTCTTCACAAGTTTTTTTGCATAGAGATATGATAACTGATTTGAAATATCATTTGTATATAATGCCTAACTTTTAAAAATAATGTAGGGTTGATTGGCAGAAATGTCATAAGTGTCTATTTGTATAGCTTTATTGCTAAAACTGATTTGGTAATTTAAGGTAATTCATTTCAGATGCATTTCACATGTCATCAAATATGTGAATCAACTTAAGGTATTCTTTATTACAAACCAAAATCTAGACTTCTGCTGAATTATTTATTATAAGCCAAGCAATAATGGTCTTTGGCTAGTCTTTGAATCTCAGATTTCTTTCTAAAATATTACTCTTAGCTAATCATTTTCCATCTTTTTAAAAAGTCTTATATCCAATCTGAATTATTCCTATTCATCTACTATAAAGTGAATATTTCTCTAAATTGTCAAAGTTAACTTGAATCTTAACTTTACAGTATCTAGATTTTATCAATCGTGCTCATCCCCCTGTCATCCAAAACTTAGTAAGCATGCTCTCATTTTAGCCTACTGGATAGTAAGTTATATGGAATAATACTAATCCTGGAACTATGTCCTACCATTTAAGATTTAATATGACTTTTAGGTCAACATTGAATCATTCGCATATATACATTGTTAAGCTATTCTAACATGTACACCTTGCTAATAATTAGTATTTCAAAATGTTTTTGCTGTGGTCTCTGAAGACCACAGGGTTCTCAATCCTGAGTCATGTTCTGACCAGAATAACAACAGCAAGTTCACAATGAATGAAACTGTTGGCTAGAGGAGCCACCAAGGAGAGCAGGGTGCTAAAAGTGATTGATAGTCACTATATTTATACCCATTTCATGCCTCATATTTCAGAATAACTCTGGAAGACTGCCCTACCAACAGCCTCCATAGCTTCTTTTCATATTTACCCTCTGTCTTTCTCTTCTCTCTTTTTCTGTGAAGTGATTTTCCTTTCCCTTACTATATGCTTAAATGTTACCTCTTCCATAAATCATTTGGATTAAAAGCACATGTTCTGAATCAAGATTGCTTGGATAAGATCTTTGCTCCACCATTCAGGACTGAGATCTGGGACAAGTACATTAAATCATTTTGCATGAATTTCCTCACATTTAATACAAGGATAGTCTCTGAATTATTCTTAAAATTAAAGGAGTTACTGTATAAAAAGGATTTACAACTATAATACTACATGAGTGTTTGCTATGATTATACTTGTTAAAATTATTGATGTTATGTGAGACCTTGCCCACCTTTACAGCATTTATTACTAAATCATGTTTCTTCCCAAATGGCTTTGCATATATCTATTGTGACATTGTCATAATTTTTCTTGTTAATTTGTGTGGTTCTCTACACGTACTATGAATAACTAGAGAGCAGGAGCCATGTTACATTAATCAGGTGATCTTCTGAACATATATAATCCTTAAATAATTAATTTTATTTTAGGGAAGAATGGTAACTAAAATACATGAAGGAATAAATAGGGCAAAGCTTTGTAAAGGAGATATGTTTTGGTCTTGCTTACAACATAAGGGTCTGAGGTAATTCATCAATCCACAACCTCACTCATACAAATGCAGAAGAAACTGACTAAACATTGCTTGATAAGTTGCCTGTATCTGAATCATATGGGGGATGGACATTTTTAAAACAATAAATATAACATACTAACAGCTACAGATCATGATCTCTTAGAGTGGCCTTGGAGTCAATATTTTAACAAGCTTTCAAGGTAATTTTAATTCACAGATAAGCACATAAATTATACCCATGCTACATTTTAATTCATTTGGGTAAGAACATTCAGCTTCCTTAAAATGTGAGACAGAAGAACCTCTTAGGTAGCCAAATGAGCTATATTACCAACCATCATCATGGCCATAACAGCATTATATCCTGGTCTTGAAAAACAATGACTTTAAAGCTGTGTGCCGTGATATATTTTTAAGCAATACTTTGTTCCTCAGAGTAAAAAAAATGGTTTCAATTATATCATAGGGCCCATATTTTTTCACTTTCATGAAGTGCTTTTGTATGTCTAGAAGGATAAAGAAAATACGCTCTATTCTATGGAGCTGAACAGAATAGAGCATAGGGAGAAAAAGGGCCAACATAGATGAATAAAACAATGTAGGTCGTTACCCATCCATATATTTCCATAAATTTCATTTTGTTACCACACAAGCATGAAGTTATCTAACTTCCTTGGAATGTCTTTTTCTTCCCTCAAAAGGAAAATATAGAAGGACATGAGAAATCTAAAAGGCAGGAAGATGAAATGAAATTAAAAGGTGTACACAAGATAGTCTTGAAAAATAGCCAACTGGCTATGCTGGTAGGCTTTCATTTTTCAGTCCAGATAGTTGTGGGATAAAGATGTCTTCATTTGTTTCCATCAAATTTTAACATGCATGTGTTATAAAATTATATATGAAATTATAAAATTATATATGGAAGAATATCAATATACTAAAATATTGAGAAATATAATGTAGCTTCTATCCTCAAATAACTGAAAATCTATGAAGAGATGCTGGCACATATGTAAATATATATATATATATTAAAATGCAGTTCCTGTTAAAAGCAAAGTATAAAAGCAAAGATAGTCTTGAGGAAGAAATAGCAATACATTATCATTGTCCTTATCAGGAAAACTTTTTAAAATTTAATTTTATTGTTTTATTACATAAATCCCTTTTTTCCTTCCCTCTGTCCCCTTCCCCACCCTCCCACTCCACCCCCCAAAGTCAATCCCACTTGTTGTCCATGTCCATGGTTCTTCCAGGAAAACTCTTACATAGGAAGAAGGCTATGTTTCTTCCAGGCCTAAAAGAATGTATTGAATTTAATAAATAGCATGGGTATAGGATGGAGAAAGAAAGGTATCTTGTACAGTTTAGCAGAAAATTGTAGGCTAAGGTGCAGATTGGGAAAATATAAAACACACAGGGGGGCTGATATATCAAATAAAGGTTGGTGCATGAAGAATGAGCTGAAGGGTAGCAAGGAGATATGAAATAATCATATTTTTAAAATAATAGTAAAAGATGAAATACAAAGCACATGAAATAGTAATATTATTTTCTTGAAGGAGCAAAAAGTGAGTGAGATATGGAAGCAGAAAATATAGTACTTTGAATACTCAAAATAATTTCTTATTGAGAATTGAATGTCATTCTTAATAAAGAATGATGGGGAAAGTGAATGAAGATCTAAGGAATCCACTGTGGAGAGAAGGGCCCACAGAATGGTCTGAACAAGAGAGCATAAAGTATACAAAATGAAGTGCTCACTCATGTCAACTAAAACGGGTCAGTCACTTTGGCTCAAGAGGGAAACTGCCTAAGTCACTCTAGACACATCTATCAAAAGGCACACTTAAGGTATCTGCCCAAATGATCAGAGCAAATACAGTTGGCAAGGAGACACAGCTCAGGTATCTGCACATGTGATTAGATTAGCCTTGTCTGCAGAGCAGGGCCACCACAGATAGAGTCCTGGAGAAATTCCACTCCTGCCAGCAGAGGTGTTAAGCAGAACAGCCATGTACCACCCATAGGTTCCTGGACAAATTTTGTACTTGGCATCAGGGGTGCCAAGACATTTATTGAAAAAACCCAGAAGGGGGATTACACCACTTTCCAGGTACAACTGAGGCAGGCTCCAGACCACTGCTGAGACAACCGAGCTCCACACACCAGCGTGCGGCTCCACGCCTTGCTGATCTCCCTTGGCATTGGCTGCTGGGGGCTCTGCTCTGCTGGACTGAAGACCTCGTCTGCTCTGCTGCTCACCTGGCTCCAGAGATCCTTCCTTGCAAGACACTGACAACTCCTTTGCCCATCATGCTGTCTCCTGGACCTGCAGACTGAGACTCTGGGACTCGGGTTTATTACCCACCATTGATTGCTGTGTGGTTATGTGTGAGTGTGTGTGTGTGTGTACTAATTCCCTTTGATTGTGAGAGTGTGAATAGGATATTAATGTATATTGATGTTCTACTTTGACCGTGAATTTAATGAAAGCCAAGTGAATACCATAGTTACTGTGTGTGACTCCTATCTATTCCTTGGTGCCAGGCTGCTTGGCAGGCAGCTAGCTGAGCAGTTCCTGGCTGACTTGTATCATGAATGTACGATTGTGACATCCACTACTAGCTTCACTGATAATAGCTTCACTTCCTGTGTAGGAAATCACATGATTACGTGTTGAGTCACAACCACTGAAACAGTTAAGACCTGGGAATAATCTTAAAAGCAAAATGTCTTTATGAAGGTCAATATTGTAAAGTAAGATTATGGAAAATAAAAAACAACAAATTTGAAGCTTTGAATTAAATACAATTTTAAAATATCTATACTAAGAATCAATAATTAAATCTCCTTTCTGTGTTCAATCATACACATAAATTATGACTTTAGAATTTCAGTATTAACCATTACAGCTCTCTGTCTGTCTGGAAAAGAGTAATGCAGTAAAAGAGAACTAAGGAATTAAGTGTATCAGCAAGTTTCTCTTTGGGTTCTCTTTCCATTGAATATTTCAACAAGTCACTTTCAGTTGCTTAGGCCTTTTCTGATATGTTTTATTCTTCTATTATTTCAGAATACTTTTTAGGTTATATATAAACAATAATCTACAGAGATTTCTTTTATGAACAAAGAACTATTAAGATTCAAATGATACTGTTTTCTATGCAGCTGGGGATTCTAACCCAGGATTAAAATGATTTGTTATTATTCCAGTTTTTGTTTGTTCAGGATAGTTAAAGAATGTTTCCATGCCATGATGATTTTTCTAATAAAATGTATATATCTAACTTTGATTAGAAAGTAAAATATTTCAACCTTGATTATTCACATTTTATCACATTTAACATATCATCTTTCTTCTGCTTTCAAAAGTTATCAACTGTAAAATGAGGAAGTCATGTCAGCATATAGATTCATCATAGTCCTATCCACACAAGAAAAGAAGGTATGTTAGAACATAAATAAAAGACATAGATGGATGTGTAAGTGTTATAACATATACCTTAATTTTTAATAGATGAAATTTCTATATGCAAAACTAATATAAATTACAGAATTATAGATAATTTCAAGCAACTGCAATTTCATTGTTTTCTATAGGTCCAATCTTTCTCTAAGTAGTGAACTCTATTACATATGAAAGTTTGTTTACAGATTAGCTGTGAACTGTGGAGGATTCTAAATGGAGATAATCAAAGGCTATTTGAATTTTTCTGATAAGTACAAAATGTAATATATATAATGTATTATAGAATATTATATTTAAAATATATAATTTTATTTATCACTGTCACCCCTATACATTTAACAAATAGGAATGATTCCTAAAAGTATAGTCTTCACCCTTATTTTTAACAAATTTTAAAAATTTCTAAAATATTTTTAATGTCATGTTTAATCTTGATATTTTATTCTAAAATAAATTAAAGAAAACTTTTCCATGAAAAATAATAAATAAAAGCAATACCAATTACTCAGAATAAAGAAACTTGATTTTCATATGTAAAATACTATAAAATTAGAGGCATTGTTACACAGTTTGCAATTATTAAAAATATGAAAGTGAAATGTGTTTAATGTTCTTATGTTGAACCATGTCTTTACAGAGTATTTTACTAGGGAGGATTCTATGGAGAAATTTGGAAGACCTAAAGGCCTGTGTTCTCATCTGGTTTGGTATATACTCATCATATAGCCTTAGGCAACTTACATACAAATTATATATATATATATATGCAATAAAGTTAGTAACTTCCTTATGCAGGGTTGCCATAAGCATTAAATGATAATTTAGTAAAGTTCAAGTACAGTACCTGGTGCACAGTAGGTGCTCAATAATTGATGTTCCCTTATTATCTTCTCTCTCTCCCATTTTGAAGACTATATTTCATTTCTTGCCTTACTACTTAAAATTACTTTTTATTTATGTTTTGTTTACCTGATAATCTATAAGTAGTTAATTTCTATCAATTGCCCTGAAAAACATAAAGCCCCTACCTTTCCTGTGCACCCCATTCATCAAGGACTCAATGAGGAATCCCTCACATTCTCTTTCCTCCTTCATCAAACCATTGTTATTTCCTAGGCAGTTTGTAGATGTTAAAACTATTAAGATAAACAGCATATGGTCTGTTAAGAACCTCAGCCTCTAGAAGATATAGACACTCCAACAAATAATTAAAATGATATTGAATAAATGATCATTTAAATACATGCAGAATTTAACCCCATTCCTTAATTTTACTGTGTATTCTTTAAACCATGTTAAATATCCATATCAAATTGATTTGCTTATTACCTGCTATTTGTTAAGCTAATAAAATTAAGGAAATAAACAGCCACCATCTCTACAAGAACAAGTCATTTCAGGAACCATAATGAACATTAAGCTGCTCCCAACATAGAGCTATCAGTAGAGTACTCCTGATTTAGCACTGTGACTCATGATAGACCCTCGTGTCCCACATCCACATTTCTTTGATGATGCAATCCTATTCATTTCATTTGGATAATCACTCACAGGCTTCAGTATGTCCTCCTTTCACTCTTCATAAAGAGCCTGACCTGGTACAGTTCAGCAAGCTGTATCTGTCTTTGAAAACTTACACAAAATGCATGAAATAAAGCCTATGGGGAAGAAGGATAATTTAGTGTACTTCATATCATGGTCCTTGGTGATTTAGAAAAAAAGACACTTCTCAGGAAAACACTTTTCCTAAAAAGTCTACATTGTTTTCACCTCCTCTACGTTGTTCATGGGCATATTGTACCTCATTACAAAGTTTTCTGAGCAGTTAAGAGAAATTTTACTTCACCTGGACTTTCAAGTTTATGAAATAGCCTTTCTAAGAATAATTACTCTTTAATTCTCAATTAAGAAAACAGGTAACAAATTGCAATACGGCAATGCCAACCAATCACCCTTTGTTATGAAAACTTAATTCTGATATGGGAATAATATACTCCAAATCTTTAACCCCTTTCCATAATAAATGATATTCTATCCCTAAGTATATCAAATTGCAAATGAAAGCTGTCAACTCTGCACTCAAGACAATGATATCATAGTCAATAATTAAACACTGAATAATTTATTTTCAGTCAAAATTATTTCCTAAAATTTATCCTGGAAAGAATTAATTGTTTTTTTTTTTTTAAGATTAAAAACAAAAAATTTTAATTCATTAAATTTAGAGAGAAGGGCAGGGAGGAAGGAAGAAGGGGAGAGAAACGTCAACGTATGGTTGCCTTTCACTTGCCTCCAGCTATGAATCTGGCTGGAAACCTGGCTTGCTACCTGGTTATGTGCCCTGACTGGGGAATTGAACCAGCAATCTTTGGGTTAGCAGGCCAGCACCTATCCACTGAGCCACCAGCCAGGGTAATTTTATGTTAATATTTTATTTAAAGATCATCATGTAATATTGCTAGAAATAATGTTAATTATACTCATATTTATCATGCCATTATAACAGATAACTGTATTGAACTATAAATTAAATACACAATAAAAAGAATGAAAATTAAATAAAATGTTTTATTCATATATCTTAAAATAATTTTGAATAACATGTTCTAGATCTCTTAAGTATGACTGTAATAATATTAAGAATGATGGATAATGATTCAGTTGTATTATTCAAGATAAGTCATACAAATCATATTAAATTACACTAAATCATACACTAAAAATTATAACTTTAGCCAATAAAATGTTCATATAGGTGCTGAACATATTTTTACAGATAGTAAAATTAAAAAGGTTACTTTGTTACTTAGAGGAATAAGTATCTTAGAAGGATGGACAACTTTAGTGATAGAAAAATGGTATTTCTTTAATATGGTTGTTTGAAGATTAAATGGTAAATAATATGAAATTTTAAGAATGGTTTATGGGTCTCTTTTCACTGGTAGAATTTGAGGCAGCCTGTCAAAGTCATCAATCTGTGTCACTATTCAAGCACACTTGATACAAGGTACTTTTCTTATGTAACTAACATATCTTCTTTTTCTATAAGTAATACAAAACCCAAACCCCAAAGATTGACTACAATTATAATAATAATAATAATAACAACAAGATGTGTGAAGTGTGTATAGTCAGTGGATTATAACCACTATAATCATTACATGCATTAAGTATTTAAAATATTACATTATGTATAGTGTTCTTTTATGCCACTTCATATGAGTGCTAAAAATAATTATATTAACTTCTGTGTAACATGAAGTCTGGATAAACACCACTGTCTGATAAGTATATACTTGATCAAAGTTTTTAATTTAAATTTGAATTAGAAATTAAATTATCTTTGTTTTAGGTTAACAGGAGATTTATAGAGGGAGGAAGATTTATCCTTTCAGATTTACCTAAGTATAGCATTTTAATCTGATTTTCTAGTACACCATATTTAGTCCCTGATCCCAAGTTAAATCTCCATCTCATTAACAATTATTTAGCATTCTTTTGTTGTGATAACAATGTGTAGTAGAGAACTTTTTATATACATGTGGGTGAATTCCTTATTTATTCATAATCAAAATATATATCCCAGAATGAAAGAGAGGCTTACTACATCCAGGCTATTACAAATGCTGAAGCATTTTGGTATTAATTGCTTTCTGTTCATGACTTCACTGTTCAAAATGGTACCCATGCATCACACTGAAGTGCTACATAGTTTTCCTCAGCACAAAGGCTGTGATGTGTCTTAAGGAAAAAACGCATGGTTAGGTAAGTTTTATTATGACATGAGACCTTTTAAGAGCTTTCTATCTCTGACATAACCTTTTCTAACTATCCAAGAAATTAAGAAATTTTAGATGTTAGATTTTATGAATCTGTTTATCTACTTTGCACAGCATAATGTGATTCAAGAAGCTTTTGCTCAAACGTATGAATTCATACACATTTTCAACACTGGCTATATATCTCCTATCTCACATTGCCGAGTTACCAAGTGGGAACTGCAAATATAGTCAATTCTCATTATTTGAGGTACTTATGTTCTATTTAGTTGCTGCAACCTCCGAATCAGCAAATACTGAACCATTGCTCCCAGGGGAAAGAAAGGATTAGGTTCTTGGAGCTTCTGGTTACAATATTTTTGTCATCTGATCAATACATAACCTTGTTTTATCTGTTTCTGTTTAAAATTGCCTTAATATTTAAGACATTAAAAATCATGATGTCAACATGAGTTAAGGCCTCATGAACTCATTGAACTCAAAGCCAACAGCACTGTAACTCACGTCATAATAAAACATACCTAACTCATGCATTTTCTCCTTAAGACACATCACAGCCTTTGTGCTGAGGAAAACTATGCAGCACTTCAGCGTGATGCATGGGTACCATTTTAAACAGTGAAGTCACAAACAGAAAGTAAAAAGAGTGAAAAGTGTGGCCCTAACTAGACTGCCAAAATGACTTGTTTACAATGTTCACAGTATAAGCTGAAAAAAGTGACAGTATTACCTATCTGACACCACTCAAATTTTTGCTGCTCTGTGCACAAACGACTGTAAAGTGCTCCAATATTGATTTGGGTTTGCAAATAAATTCTAACAAATTTGCAAATATGTAATCTACAAATAATGAGAATCAACTGTTTGTTAAAATGTTCATGCTGGGTCATCTAGCCAAAAAAACATTTTCTAATTAAGAAATGATTAGAACAGATTTTAACTAATGTATTCAGTAAATCAACTGAAATGTATTAAAGCAATATATAGAACTAAGAGGAGTTATAATGCTATTTTAATTGAAACAATCAGAGTTCCATCAGGGAAGGAGATTCTTCCATGTCACAAGTACTACTCAACTTTTGAGTCAATGGTACAGACAGAGCACCATGAATAATTCATGAATGATTTTAGCACATTTTAATATGCTAAACATGGCATAACTTTATACTTTCATAATTTAGATGGATTTTTCAAAAAGTCAAATGGGCATTATTTTTTAAATCATTCATTTAAAATTAATATGGAAAATAATATTATTGGTTTTTTCCTTTCTACTGATTTAGAAGTGTCAAAAATTAATTTTAAATATAGAAGAAATACATATAAATGAATGAAACATTTTAACTTGGCACAAAGTTCTCTGCACCTACAGCAATGGACTGTATGATTGATATTCCATTTAAACAAAATTGCTAAGTACATATTCCATTAATCTAAAAAGAAATCTTAAATTCTAGACTTCTATGTTTTGAAAACTAAGTTTTAAAAATGTAACATTCTCAACCTAAGTTTCAAAATATTATTGATGCATAATATTTTGCACGTCATATTAACTATGGATTATTTATGGATTATTAATATTAGTAATCCTAAACTCATGATCCTATTTCCAGTCTTTTGCTCTCTTGTATTAATTACTTTTCTAAAACATAATCCTAGCTAGATCATTCCGATGCTTAAAACAATTCATACACAACAAAATAAAAGCTATACTATTGCCAGTTTAAAAAATCCCTTTATAATCATGTTCATGTCTAGTTTTTTAAGATTTCATTTATTTATTTTTAGAAAGAAGGGAAGGGAGGAGAAAGAAAGGGAGAGAAACATTAACATGTGAGAAAAATATCAATTGGTTGCCTCTAGTATGCCAGCTTGCAAACCAGATGTGTGCCTTGACTGTGAATTAGACTGGTGACTTTTCACTTTGTGGGACAATTCCCAACCATCTGAGCCACACCAGTCAGGACTTCTTGTCTAGTTTTTAAGCACCACCTCTTGCTCTATCACCTCTCCATGTTATACCCTAACAATAATGCAGTAATTTTAATTCACCACAAACCACACTGTTTTATGTCTCCATGCCTTTCATCTTTATTTTAGAATGCATTTTCCTTTTTGCTACCTGGAGAATTCTTACTTAAAAATCAACTCCAGCATTGCCTTCACTGTGAATCTTCACCTGACTGCCTGGAGAAGTATGTTGATCATTTTTCACTTTAGAACACTTCACATCTGTTTGTTGTTACCTTTATCATGTAGAAGTAGGTTTTGAAAAGACTGAGACTGTTATGATTTATTAATATTGTGTAAAAGTAGAAATTAAATGCATTCAAATATAGAGCAAATAGCTAACAAATGATTCTTTGTTAGCTGGGCACTCTCCTAACATACTTTCTGTATTGATTCGTTTAATCCAAATGGCATGAAACAATGTGTGTTATTTTATCTATAACCACTACAAACAAGTAAAATGACGACACAAAAGTTAAAAAAAATTAAGTAAAATAAAATACATGCCCAAAATTACTCGGCCAGTATCTGCAAAAACCAGAATTGAATTGAGTGACCCTACTTCAGAACTCATGCTCTTTTTTAATTTCCAGTTTTATTATTTTATTTATTTTATTTTATTAAATTCAGTGGTGTGGCATTAGTTAATAAAACTATATAGGTCTTCAGTGTAGATTTCTATGATACATTATCTGTATATGGCATTATGTATCCATCATCCAGTCAAATCATCTTCCATCACCATATGCTTGGCCCTTTACTAATCCCCCACCCCTTTCTTCTTGAAACCGTCATAATTTTGTCTATGTCTATGACTTTTGTGTTTTATATCCCACCTATGAGTAAGAGTAATAACAAAAAATAAATAATCTAATTAAAAATTGGGTAAAGGACCTAAATAGACACTTCTCCAAAGAGGACATACAGATGGCCAACAGAAATATTAAAAAGAACCTCAAGGTCAGTAATCATCAGAGGAATACAAATTAAAGCCACAATGAGATATCACCTTACACTTGTCAAAATGGCCATCTTCAATAAGCCAACAAACAACAATTGCTGGTGAGAATGTCGATAGAAGGGAATCCTTGTGCAGCATTGGTGGAAATGCTGTTTGGTAAACACTACGGAAAGCAGTTAAGGAGTTATCTTTTTATTTTTTAAGATTTTATTTATTATTTTCAGAGAGAGGGGAAGGGAGAGAGGCAGAGAGGGAGAGAGACATCGATGCATGGTTGCCTTTCATCTGCCTCCAGCTACAGATTTGGCTGGAGACCTGGCTTGAAACTTGGTTATGTGCCCTGGCTGGAGAATCAAACCAGTGAACTTTGGGTTCACAGGCCAGTAAGGAATTATCTTAAAAAGTAAAAAATGGAATTGCTTTATGACCCAGCAATTTCACTTCTTTCTATGAATATATAGTCAAGGAAGCCTAAATCATAAATTCAAAAGAATATATGCACCCTTATGTTCATTGAAGCATTATTTGCAATAGCTAAGATTTGGAAGCAGCCTAAGTGTCCATTAGTAGTTGAGTTGATAAAAAAAGTTGTGATACTTTACATTTACACAATGGAATAGTATGAAAATGTGGATGGGCCTGGAAAGTATCTTCTTAAGCAAAATAAGCCAGTCCAAGAAAAATAATCACCATATCATTTCACTTATATGTGCAATCTATGAACAAAATAAACTAATAAAATAGAAACAGATTCAAGATATAGAGAATAGACTGACAACTGTAGAAGGGGGGAGGTTAGGGAGCAGAGTGAAAAAAGGAATGGGATTAAGTTAAAGAAGAAAATAAAAGAAAAAGCTCAGAGGCAGACAACAATATGGTGATTACCAAAGGGAAAGGAGGGTGGAGGAGGCAGGACAGGGTAAAGGAGGGGGATAAATGGTAATGGAAGGAGACCTGACTTAGGATGGTGAACACACAATACAATATGCAGTGGATGTAGTATATTATTATTTTAAAAAGGTATAGAATTGCTGTAAGAACAGATGTGAGGGAAACAGTATGAGCTGGAACATAAAGTAGAAACTTCTGGAAAGAGAATGAGGTACATGTAGATCAAATGAAAAGATAAGAATTTCAAAATATGTATGGGGATATCCCAGGAACAATGGATTGTTTTGGTAGTATTGTTACATAATGTTGGAAATTAAAATAGAACCAAGATGGTTCATTATTTAAATTTGGAATAGTATCAAAATCACGTTTTCTTTCTGGAAAGACATTAAATTCACTTGATTATTTCTTTAAAAGAGAAAAAAAGGAAAGAACAGATTCAATATGATAAACATTCTTATGATATGTTCTGCCATCCTTAACAGGGTAAAAATACAGTGTGAATTCGGCCTATCTTCACACGTATTTACTGATCGCTAATTAAAAGCTTGATGTTAGTGAAGCATTCTTAATCTACAAATGAAATATAAAACAGAGCTCCTCACCCAAATAAGTTTACACACTATCATGTGAAATACAAGGTAAATACATTTTTAAAAAATGAACAACATTAAGGACCAAAATGTTTAAAGTGGATTTAGTTTAAATAGGAAGAAAGAGAAAGAAAAGGAGAAATGTAGCTGCAGACAAAGAATAATACTCAGTTTTACTCTGATATCGGATACCTACTGGTAACAAATATCCCAAATTTTTTATCCAATATTTAGGGGATATGTATTGATATCAGAAATGACAAAAACTTGACTTTTATTAATACTACCTGTATTGCTTAATTTTATGTATCCACTTGGCTAAGCTATTGTTCCCAGTTGTTCAAATGCCAGTCTAGATTTTCCCTGAAGGTATTTTTCAGATGTGATTAACATTTAAATCAAGAGACTTTAATTATAGCAGATTACCCTCCATAACAGTGGGTCTTGTCCAATCAGTTGAAGTCATTAAGAGCAAAGGTTGAGGTTTCACAATGAAGAAAGAATTATTCTGAAAACTGCAATGCAGAAAACCTACTCGAGTCTTTAGCCTGAAAGCTTGCATTACAAATTACTGACTTGCCAGTCCTCACAATCCCATAGAGTACTTCCTTAAAATACATCAGGTTTGTCCCCTGTTTCTTTCCCTCTTCTGATGGATAAATGAATGGATGGATGATGGATGGATGGATGGATGGATGGATACATAGGTGATAAGTAGCTAGATAGATGATAGATCCACAGAGTATACACAAATGAACAGGATATACATGTATAAGCATAGCCTATTGATTATTTTTCTCTGTAGAACTCTAATAAACTACCCTTAATTTGAAGGGAATTACTTTTTTCTCAAACTTGTAAGAAGAAAACTATTTTTAAGCCTTAACATATGCATGCATATTGTGATAGTCAGACAACAGGAAAGGAATAACTTGCTAGAAACAAATGCCTGTTTAGAAATGTAGTTGCTATTTTGTTTAATTAAAACAAATTCACACCTCCAAATAACAACTAATCAAATTTAAAGGAACTACAAAACACAAGTCAATGAAGACTATTTACTTTCATATTTTCCATTGTATCTAAAGATACAACATACCTAGCATAAAATATTCTTTCATCATCTCAAAATCCTGTAATACCTTTACACAGTAGAGAGCTTAATAGAGCAATAAATTTAACTGTGAAATTTCTTCTTTTTATCCATCTTTTTCAGAACTTTTATAGCGATTACATGTGGTCTTTCACATAATTAAAGTCTCAGGTGCTGGAACATATTCAAAGCAATATGGAAACCAAGAAGAACATAATTTCCCCAAACAGCAGCAATCCACAATAGGGCCATATCTATCCGGCCTAAACAACTTGTCCCCACTGGGAAATAGCAACCTCCCCATTATGGAAATGGCATTATTTTTCAAGGCGATCTGCTTCATGACTGCTCCTCAGCATGCTATCTATAACTCTCCAGATAAATTGAAGGGACTGAAAGATTTATGAACTCATGAATTCTTTTCCTGTAGGGAACCCCAGTCAAATTCACCAGAGGATTTCTCATGCTTATGTGAGGATACTTTGGCAAAATAGAAAATGTGTAGAAGGAGTAATGGGACATTAAAATTGACTCCAATTCACTAGAAATTCTCTTGTGAATGTGTACAAGAAAGAGGGGCCTGGGACCATATTATATATAGCTAGGTTGCACTATATCTTAAAAGGGGGCATTTATTTCTTGCTGAACAATGTACCTTTTCTTTCAGTTTGACATTGATTTTTTCAAGCAAGGATTAGCTGAAGTAAAAGAATCTTTATACATTATGTAGATCTTATTCTACCTATGAATTATTTTTGTCATAAAGTTCAGATTAGCAACATATTAATAGATAATAATTATAAAACATTTACTTCACAAAATATACTATGTTCAAAATAACACAAAAATAAAGAGCTAACAAAAATACACACTATTTTGTTTGAATGATATCATTCTATCCTTATAGTAAAACATTTTCTTAAAGTATTTTTAGTTGTTTTTAAGATTTTATTTATTGTTTCTAGAGAGGGGGGAAGAGAGAGAGACAGAGAGGGAAAAAAAACATCAATGTATGGTTGCCTTTCACCTGCCTCCAGCTACGGACCTGGCTTGCAACCTGGTTATGTGCCCTGGCTGGGAATCAAACCAGCGACCTTTGGGTTTGCAGGCTGGCACCTATCCACTGAGCCACCAGCCAGGGCTTTCCTTAAAATATTTATTTAAAACAATTGTCCTTTGCACTAGATAATACAGTCTAGCCAAACTTATTAAATTACTTCTTCAACAAATTGATTACAGAAGAGTTTAAATTAGAAAAATTTCAGCACAATCATTTGTATTTTGTAGATATCGTGGGTTTTGGCTAATAGCGTTGACTAGGTATAATAGCATATTTTCTCAACCACATTTTGAGCCTTCCCAGGGCATCCATTTTTGAATTTTTAGATAAAAATAAGTACAACCTAAACTCTTAGCTACTTGTCTCTAAGAAAGCCAGTGAATTTATTCAAAAATTCTTTTCCCACTGCAGTCTCATGACAGGTCCCCCTCTCAAGGTTCAAAAGCCATCTCAAATATCAGTGTGCCAAACTCTAGAGCTATGACTCAGGTTTTATAAACTCAAGTCTCAGCAATTCTAGCACATGCCTGTAATACATTTGTTGATTTCTTTTCTTCCATAATTAAGTTCTGTTAATTTAAAATCCCCAAGTCAAATTAACTCTATAATTTAAATAGTATTAACTTATATTTATGTGTCTGTGAGTTTGCATGTGTGTGTGAGAGAGATAATATGGTTTTAATATAGTGTTTCTTTAGGTGCTCCAAATTAAATAGGATGAATGCTCATTTGGGGGTCTACAGATGGAACTCTCTAATAGTAGTATATAACATTGATTTACAACCTATTTCATCTCATACCACACACAAACTAATGACTAAAATTCTGTGGCACATCAAAAATATACTATAGATTTTGACAATCTGCCAAAAAGGTAGGTATAATTTTGATTCATTCAGACTGGATAACTATATAGCTATTGTTGTGTTGACTATTGTCATTTTATTTATCTGACAATCTAAGGGTAAAGAGGTCAGTGCCCCTGACTAAATAATCAGGTATTGCATGTTTTAAAAAATCTTGCAGCACCCTGGTTGACAATCTCTGGTATATAGAATATAACCTCAGGCCAGCGAGTTCAGACCTCTGATCATAAATGGTCACCTTCAGAGCAAAGGAAAATTTTCTAAATTTAGAATTCCATTAAATTCCTAAGAAATAATAAATTAGTAGTGCCAGTCTAAGATGGGTGTATATTTGCAGTTGTTTTGTTGCTGCTGTTATGCTTGTTTTTGTTTTAAAGGACCTATTCTTTCAACTTCAAGCAATCATTAAGCAAGCACAAATACTAGGGAGTTTTTATGCAATTGGGTGCATTGGCTCTTATAGGCCCAAATATGTGGAGAATTTTTCAAATTGTCTGAAAATGTATATTCAGAATGTACACTGAATTTATAGGAAAGTGTGTGTGTGTGTGTGTATAAGATACTGAGCTCTAATTCCCTACTGCTTCATCCATCATCTTTTTCTCATTGTCAACAAAGAACCTCTAATAGTTCCATTTTAATTCTATCTCTTTTGAAAATACTTGAAGAACTGAAAAGTGCATGTTAGGAAGCTTAGAGGACTCTCTAGGAAATCCTTCCATCTCATTAGGCTTGATGCCCAGAAGTTTAGAAATGAAATCATACAATAAATTTCAGATCAAGCCATAAAATCAGAATACATTTATGGACTGACAATAAGAGTGAAGAGGGATTAAATAATAAAGCAACACTCATCTTCACTTCAATACATTATTCTTTCTGCCATATCTTGAGTCATAACCAAGTACAGGGCTTTTCCATTCAACTACAGAAGAGAGCCCTGAGCCACAGAAAAATAACCTAGGAAGAAGTGGTACACAGGAAAGTGTTCATGAAAGAATAAGCAAGTGTTCACACAGGAATTAATGAAGGCTAGAACATTGTGTTATCAGTATAAATTAAAAGGTTATATCTATAATAATTTCAAAGTCAACCCAAAATGAATAGATATAAAAAAATGTGTGGAACAATTAATTTAACATACTATATAGATATAGTATACCTTTAGTTGAAATCTATAGAAATATTATTTGGATATCAGGATATCAATAGACACAATACCAAGCATAATGAATGTGTATTGAATCCATGATGTTGATATACAATTTTAAGGGGATTTGTTTTGGATATGTTAGAAGAAAAATTGGCAAAGAAACACTAGGTGAAGCTGAAATGTGAGATTAATTAAATATGAACATTTTGAATGATATAATTTTTAACTCCTCCATCATTTTAAAGATAAATGAAAACCTGAATTTCCCTAAGCCAAACATATTTCCCAATTAAGAATTAGATGAAAGCCCTGGCTGGTGGCACAGTGGATAAGGCGCTGCCCTACAAACCCAGAGGTCGCTGGTTCAATTCCCCAGTCAGGGCACATAATCAGGCAGCAAGCCAGGTCTCCAGCCAGATCCATAGCTGGAGGCAGGTGAAAGGCAGCCATACATTGATGTCTCTCTCCCTATCTGCCGCTCTCTTCCCCTCTCTCTAAAAATAATAAGTAAAATCTTTTAAAAAAATCATCTATTTCTTTCTCTCTTTCTTTCTTTTTTAAAAATATTTTATTAATTATTTCCAGGGAGAGGAGAAGGGAGAGAGGTAGAGAGGGACAGAAACATCAATTTATGGTTGCCTTTCACCTGCCTCCAGCTATGGATCTGGCTGGAGACCTGCCTTGCAACCTGGTTATGTGCCCTGGCTGGGAATTGAACCAGCCACCTTTGGGTTTGCAGGCTGGTGCCTTATCCATTGTGCCACCATTTAGGGCAGATGACATTTTCTATCAGCACAAAGACTAATCTATGTTCTCTTCTAACCCAAATTGTATACCACTTCACTTCTAGGTTTCTATACCACATACCTTCCCTTTTCTCTGGGTTTGAATATCATGTATTATCTTTAAACTTGCTATGTAGTTTTTCATGGATGTATTTCTTATTGATACAATCAAAGATTTTCCTAATGGCCCAGGCTAGGGTAGCTCAGTTGGTTAGAGCATTGCCCCTACATGCTAAGAATATGGGTTCAATCCCTGGTCAAGGCACATAGAAGGATCAATCAATAAATGCACGTGGAAAAACAATTCTTTTTCTCTTGCTCTCATTCTCCCTCTGCCACACTTCTTAGCTCTTAAATCAATCAATTTTTTTTTTTTTTTAAGATTCTTCTAGTAGAATCTTTCTAACTGTGTATATTTAGGGAGCACTTCAATAATGCTTGCAGCTTGGATGAAATGAATGAAAAAGAAACACTGCTATCTTTCAAGCCATGTGGTAATTGCTTGGGAAGATGATATAAGGGGACTAAATGATAAAGGAAAGAAATGCAATAAAAATAAAATTTAAAAAATTAAAGTTCTGAAAGCTTTTGTGTTTTCAAAAATGATACCTTGGCTCCCACTTCATGAATACATTAAGAAAAAAATATTTTATTCAACATATGGCTCATTATGTTTTAATGGCCAGTAAAATTTTGATATATTTTATATAAAGTGCTGTTTTATATTTCCATTAAACTATATTTGTTTTTTTTTAAATTTCTTCCTAGTGATTTTTCTCAGAAATATTATGACCATTCCTATTTCTTCAGACATCTCCTTAAACTTATATATCTAACGCCTTAGATGCAGTAAAATGCTTACATTTCTATCAACATTTTATACATTTTTATGTTTTCTTTTCCCATTATCCACATTAGGTTTTCTATTTTCTCAAATGCTCAGACACTCTTTCACTTATGATTCATCACAATTATATGAAAGATAAATTTGTGATCAAGTCCAAGTTTATTTTTGCCTGGAAAGTACAGGTAAGTTGAATGGTCCCCTAGTGCATAATCTAACATACACATCATGATTTATAGAATTTATTTAAGGTTGAAGTAATTGATTTCACTTATAAATTATTTGAATAAAATAATAGCAGGAATAGTAATTCCATCAAGTTAATGAAAACCCATTATTTAATTTACTTTTTAATTTTAATTTTTTATTAAAAATTTTCATTATTTTCCATAAAGAAGAGCAGGGAGGGAGGAAGAGAGGGAGAGAAGCATTAGTGTATGGTTGCCTTTCACCTCTCTCCAGACAAGAACCTGGCTGGAGACCTGATTTGCAACCTGGTTATGTGCCCTGGCTGGGAATCAAACCAGTGACCTTTGGGTTCTCAGGCCAGCACCAATCCACTGAGCCACACCAGCCAGGGCCCAATTATTTTATTTTCAGCAAAATGAAATGACAGTTAAACAGCTGGTACACAGTAGATGCTGTATATATTTATTGAATAAATACATGACTTCCCAGAATACAATAAAAATATCAGGACATCACCTTAACTTACTGTGGATAAGAATGTACCATTTGATTCATGTACGTATAGTACTTAAAATTCACTCATTTAAGAATACTGATGTATTTTAAAATACATATTAATTTAATGCATTAAATTTGCATGCTAATGTAGTAAATACTTATTTTTTTCTCCAAATTAAATAGCTTAAAACTATATTGAAGAGCAATCTAGAAGTTTATATATTGTGCTTTATACAGTGCTAACCCACTCATTAATAAAACTAATATAAATTGAAACCATATCAGTGAGAAATATATTTCATAAAATAATGCACAGCATCTGTTTTATTTACACCTATACTATCACCAAAACATTAAGTCTTAGTAATTTGCAGTTTAGGTTAACAATTTAGCATATATTGCACATAACGAATAGATTTTCACCTTTTCAACTGAAGAGTGTTCACCAGATGATAATTACTATCTTCTAAATGCTCTTCGGACTAACATGATATCATCAAGAAATATTACAAAGGTGTTGGCACAATGTTCATCCAGCTGGAGAGTCCAAACAAGCCTGTTTTCATTGACTGCCACTTACTGTAAATTTCAACTCTGCACCAGCTGCCCATATCCTTTTCTTTACTACTCTCAATGGAAGAAAACAAGAATGTTCTTTTTGCTTGTTTGATTATCTATCTTGTTTAAATTGAGGAGGAGGTAGAAAATATTCATTTAAAATTAAAATTGAGTTATGAATTATAATTGCTCTAAACATGTAACTTCATTACTTTATACATTTCAAATATATTTGTTTCCTAGTATCTATTTCATTATTTCGGTTCACAGAAGAAAAAAAAATAATGAGCTAAACTTTTTGTAAAAACTAGAATATATATTCTGTGCATAAACAATATTTTTAGTTTTATTTACTAGTTTAATCAAATTTTATTTATTTTATTAGCTTGATAATATAGCTTAACTATGAAATTTTAATTTAGATTAAAATAAATATAATGAAAATGCATATAAAATCTGTGCAATGAAGTAGTTAACTAAATACATTCTAGTGTAAATGAAACCCTGACTAAACTCAAACTAAAATCTGTGGTTTAATTTCTTTTAGTGTATTTTCTTTAGACAAATGGAGAAGAATAAAGCATAATAACACTCCTTAACTTAGAAGGTTGGGTAAGTAGTAAATGAAAGAGTAAATACATGTGTGAGTTGATTTACACAGTTCATGACAAATGGTAAACACTTAATAAAGGGAAACATTATCACCATTGCTTTTATAGAAATATAAATAATCTGGATTTGCATCATGTGACCAGAACCATGACAAGACCAAATACATGGTTTTATGACTAGGCCAAATCAAGCTAAAATTTGCAATAGAAAGAGAGTTTTGTCTTATCTGTAATAAGAGGAGAAATGTTTAATATTTTATTACATTCTACAGCAACATGGTGCCATTTTCAGCATATCAAACATATTATTAAAAGGGCGCTTACACATAGGTCTCATTATAGCTTTCTAAAGGATAAGTATGGTGTCTAGATAATGGACCCCTACAAGAGCACAAATATGAGTAAGCCTAATAATATGGTCTTTGATCATAATGAGGTACAAATAAGACTATTCTTTTTTGTAGGTCTGTTAAGCAAAATTTCAATGCAAGCAAAGTTTATCTTTTGTTATTGTTCATCTTTTTTATTGTTCTCATTCTTCAGTTCTCTGAAGCAATTCTTCCAGTTTTTCCCACATGGTTTTTGTGTTTGTGGATTTGCTTTTTTCTTTTCATTTAACAATGTTTTTCTGAAGTATTTAGCTATAAGATGAAGTTAAAACAACAATAATAAAAGCAATATCAAAAACCTATCAATTGCTTACACTGTACCCTATACTAAACTGTTTCATGTACATTTCTTATTATTATCCTCACTCAGAACAACTTTAAGATTCATTTCCATTTTATAGATAATAAAACCATGCTTTTGGGAGGTTAAGTGAATGGCCTGAACACCCAACAGCTAGGAAGTAAATTAATCTACATTGGTCTGGCTTCGAAATATATGGGCTTAAAAATTGTACTGCCCCAGAAGGTTGTTTCTATATATAAAGATCCTCTTTATCCTTAGTTTCATTGAAAACCAAGACTTGATTATATATAAGTCCATTTGGTATGAAGAATATTTTTGAACAAGAACTTTCTTCTCATCCATTAAATTGTATGATTTACTATAGATTAGCAAACAGCACATAATAATTTATTAATATTAACTGTGCATTTACTATGCACCAGGCACAATGTTAAGTAATTCACAAGCTTTATATAAGTGAGTCCTCATAACAACACTCTATAAAATATCCAATATTATTGATACCACTTTATAGAGGAGAGAATATACACAGAGAGTAAGCAATTGCTCCAAAGTCTTACATAGTAGCAAAGCTGATATTCAAAACTAAACAGTGGGATTCTAGAGATGACGTTGTACCTTATGATCCTGTTACCTTGTCCAGTACTCTTCAAGGTAACTCATCCCAGTGAAATCCACTGTGGATAAAATACATGTTATTTAAAAAGTTACTCAAGCTGGAAAATAATAATTTAGATAAATTCCAGTTGGAATTCAATGCAAATTTATAATTCATTATTTCTTTACACAGTAAGGGAACCAAGATTTTTAAAAGCTGATATGTATATGCAGGTTGGGTAATTATATTCCTTTCTGATAAGGAAAGAATTCTAAGCACTAGCCTAGCTAGAAGCAAAATATAATCAAAACGATTCTTTTTTTTTAATGACTTTTTTAAAAAAAGATTTTAGTCATTATATTTTTTCAGAGAGAAGGGCAGGGAGGAAGGAAGAATGGGAGAGAAACATCAATGCGTGGTTGTCTTTCACCTGCCTCCAGCTGGGGACCTGGCTGGAGACCTGGCTTGCAACCTGCTTATGTGCAATGACTGCGAATCAAACCACCGACCTTTGGGATCAAAGGCCAATGCCTATCCACTGAGCCATCAGCCAGGGCCAAAACAATTCTTCTGAATTAAAGAATGTTTTTATTAATTAATTAATTTATTTATTTATTTATTTATTATTTCCAAAGAGAGAGGACAGAAGAGAGGTAGAGAGGGAGAGAAACATCAATATATGGTTGCCTTTCACCTGCCTCCAGCTACAGACCTGGATGGAATCCTGGCTTGTTACCTGGTTATGTGCCCTGGCTGGGGAATCGAACCAGCGATCTTTTTTAATCACAAGTTTAAAAATGAAATATTTGATCATGTTGACATATTTCTGAATGATTCAGAAAGATTGTAAGTTATAACTTACAATATAACTGATATAGTTATAAGATTATGGTTTTTGTTTGTTTCATACAGTATTTTAGAAGAATTACAAATAAGTATTTGATTAAAATATTTGAATATTTCTATCCAAGGAGGAAAACACATGTTTTACACTAATGACAAAAGTAAATAAAGAATATTCATAATTAATACAAGCCTAAATAGATAGCTATGGAAATACATAGCTTTTTGCACTACCATTTTTCATATTTATATTTGTGGTCATTGAAGTCTATAACCAACTTGGAGAGCAGTATTGTGATTTTGGTACTTAGCATAATGTGTTAAAAAATATTCTCAATTTGATTATGTTTAAAAATAAAATTTATTAGGCAAACCTAATGTATCAATGTTTCTCAAACTATGTTATGCAGAACAGTTAGGTAAAAAGATACTTCTCAGAAAAAAATATAAGATAAAATAATTTTTGTAAAAATACCAATAAGGTGAAATGAATATTTGATTATCATGTTTAATATTGAGAAGCCCTGTAATTAAATAAGAAAAACTCATATTTCTAAAACTTATTTTGTTTGTTTGTTTTCTATCAATAAAACCTTATTGAGCACCAGCTGTAGGTCAGGCTCCACTCTGGCCCACAGCCAAAGCTGGGTAGAAAACAGGCAAGGTTCCTAGTTTTACATAACAGTCATGTGAGAAAGAAAATAACATGTCAGAAGGGGGAGATCAGCATGTCATGTCTAAACCCAGTCATGTTTGGCTGGCAGTCTACCCCAGATAATGAGGGGCAGGGCCAATTTCTGAGGAAGCAGATACCTTTCAAACTGAGACCTGAATAACAAGAACAATGTTGGAATACTATTTCACCCACCTACCAGAAGGTTGGGAAAATCAAGTGCAATATTATGCGAAAATAATGAGAGTCTATAAAAGGTAAATTGGTAAAGCAGGCTAGGAGATGCAGCTATGGATCCCTTAGTCCTGAGAGCACTGAAAGCTCTCTTTAAAGCAAGCTCAAATCACATTTACATTTTTGTTGCCCAAGGAAACATCCAGATGGAACATTCTGGGAGAAAAATATTTCCCTTCTTCCATAGTAAGAACCTTGCTTTCTTTTGTAGTCATTTTGTTTTCTAGCCTGGATAGATTTACTTGCCAGATTATAAACTCCTTGAGAACAAAGAATTTTTACTTTTGTCCTATTGGATCCCAAGAACCTAGACTAATGCCCTTACATGTTAAGTACTCAAGAAACATTGATTAAGGCTCTGGCTGGTGACATAGTGGATAAGGTGCCAGCCTGCAAACCCAAAGGTGGCTGGTTTGATTACCCAGCCAGGGCACATAACCAGGTTGCCAGCCAGGTCTCCCGCCAGATCCATAGCTGGAGTCAGGTGAAAGGCAACCGTACATTGATGTCTCTTTCCCTCTCTGCCTCTCTCCCTTCCCGTCTCTCTAAAAATAATAACAAATATAATCTTAAAAAAAGAAACATTGGTTATGTCAATAAATACCACCTGCCTTAAAGAACAGATGTAGTATCTTCTACCCTTTATAAGTAGTAGTTTTAAAATGTAATTTTAAGTACTCTCCATGAATGTGGAGTAAAGGTGCTCATCAGATAGAGATAAATTATTTGAAGACATTAGCTTTTATAAAATTCCCCCATAGTATATTATTTAGGAACATCAAAATAGTTTGTCCTCACTTAAACATGTATATTCATATGTCATTCTTAAATATTGAAGCAACTTCTGTTGTTAGCAAATATGACAACTAACTAGAGTTCACACTGCTTTTCTTGTACCATATAATGCTCCAATTAAGACTACCAGATTTTTAGTTTGATTCCCCAAAGTGGAATGAGAATTTAAAAACATTTGTGGAGCATTCCCAGCATAGAATACATCTAGGTTTTATTTTCCTACAAATATTTTACAGTTATTTCATCTACATCTAGTTAAATATGATAGTTTCTAAGCATTCAACATTGTTTTTGTAGAAACAGGTTTCATTTTATTACACTCATATTTTAACTGATTTTGCTAATCTCAAAATTCAACTGACAGGAAGAAATGTCATGTACATATTAAACGTAAATGTATTGCATGGCACACAGGGATTTTTAAAGGAAGTAAAGAATGCTTTTCAAATATAGATCAGTTAAAAGAGCTTCTTTCATATTAACATTGTAAAGATTAACTCCATAACACTATTTGAGAAAATGCTGATCAAGAATGATCCAAGTGCTCTATTATTTTACTAGTGAAAATTACTTACACAAATATAAAGTTTTATTTCTACAAAAGGGATGTTCAGCGTTTTTTACATTTAAGTAGTTTTTTTAATATAAAGGAGAAGAACAATCTGTTGCCAACGTTAAATATTCTATGCCAATAAAAACAACCTTAAATATTTTAAAAAATTAAAACTTCCAATGACTGTGGCTAGTCCAAACAAAACAGACCAAAAATAAGACTCTGTAATATTTAAAGTTGTACTTACTTGAATATTATTGTATATTTCTTGACAACTGTTATGTAAACACTCCTTTCTGCAAAGAATTACCTCCCTCTGACTTTGTAATTGAGGCAGTAACATAATTTCTGCATTGTGCTATTGGTTAAAAAGCCAGCATTAATAGATATTCATCCCACCTGGTACTTCCTTGTTTTGAGACAGTGAAATAAAAAAAGTACTAAAGCAAAAAAGAAAAAAAATGAAAAAGGAAAATGGCAATAGAGTAATAATGAGAAAAAAATAAGTAATTTCACTTCATTATTTTTCCCTAATGATCACTTTCCTTAGTGATTTCATTTCTTCTTAGGTTTTCCCATCATTTATCCCATGCACATTAATTCAGGGGAAGTGGGTTAAGTGTGGTGGGGAATGAAGCACAAAATAAGATAACAGTGGCCCCTGGAAATCCGAGGTATCACTGGCTGTGAAAGTTGTATTCAATATGGAAACCAAAATGAAAGCAAAGGTCCTAGAGCCCATGGAAAATAAAATGAAATATGTCACTCTGAGCAATTTACATCTTTATAATCAGTAACATGAAGAAAAGTGTTTGATTAAAATATTCGAATATTTCTATCCAAGGAGGAAAATACATGTTTTACATTAATGACAAAAGTAAATAAGGAATATTCATAACTAATATTGAAGAAAAGTGTATTGAACAAGAACTGAGACTAAGTTCCAGTCTAAGGTTTGATATTTATAAGACATAATTATAGTTCATAACCAAGAACTCTTTAAATATTTAAGCCTGTGTTTATTCAGTTGAAAAATTGGAATTTCAACACTTGTTCTGCTTTCCACATAAGAATGGTATGATGTTTAAGTAAGATGACACAAACAATAGGATATTTCAATATACAATTATAATTTTATAATTATAAAAGACACATTTTAATTTTAATTCAGTAGGATACACTTATAATCATATTGTGATTTAAACTTTAGTGGGATTACTTACAACCTATTATTAAACAATAAGAGATTCTATTGAAGGCTTGGAAGTATAAAAAATTAATAATAAAAATGATTAAGCATATTTTTATCAATTGTCATTTTTGGTTTTGATTCCCATTTTTCTATAGGTCTTTATTACTTATTTTCAAAATAAAATAATAAAAATGGAGACCAAATTCATTTATGCTATTATTTAAATTTTTTCCAAATTATTTAATTTTTTGTAATATTTATGACTTCATTATTTTAATAAATTACATCCATTAATGACACCCATAAAACATTTAATAATGCATGGACTTATTTGATGATGAAATAACCATCATTCCAAATGCCAATATTTTCTTATTAAAAACTCTCTTCCTAAACATAATTAAAAAAAAATATACCAAACTTTTTTTATAAATGGAAAACCATTTCAAAACCTTATTTTATATATTTGTTTTAAAATGATTTGTGGATGCAATAAATTTAAATAAATTTATACTACTCTACCAACTGAATTTTAGATATGCAGTCATCATTTATTCATTAAATAGTTCAATAACTGTACACAATACAGCATATTTCTTAATCGAAAGTTATATAACTATATTACTACAAATTTGTGTACATTCTATATAGCACACTTTATGACATGCCATATTAACTATATCCTCTTAGTTATTTTTGTTTTAGTTATGCATGGCCAATGATAGTTGTTTGATTGAACACCAACATACCTGCTACTACCAAGTGAAAACATTATAGATAAAAAATTAACTTTGTTTAAAAATATAGTTTTTGTTAGCCTTAGCTTTTAAGTTTGTGGCACTGACATCCATCAGTTTTCATATTGCCATGTATGATTAGAGTATATCAAACTTCCTCTCTTGAATTTTCTGTAAGGAAAATAAGTGAGATTCAAGCACTGCAATTTAACTTAATAAGTAGGAATTAACTTAGATTCTAAAGTATATCTCTAATCTACTAAGAAATAACAAGTCAATGTTTAAATTAGTTTAAAGAAATGCCAAACAATCAGGTGGTAAACTAGTTATTGAATGCCCCACTAAGTGTTTGTTAATATATACAGCAGGCATTGAAAACCAAAAGGTGTTTACCTTTAAAATCAAACTAAGAACTCTGTTTTTAAATTCCTAAGACATGTAATATTAATTATACCCATTAGCGACTTACATGATATTTGGAAAACTTCCAATGAGCTGCCTTCCGAATTTTATAAATTAAAAAATTATTTTCTTATTAGGTTATAAAAAGCATAGGCACTATCATCAGTGTCTTGATTCAATATTCATCACTGTGAATTCTCTAACTGTGAAATTTACTTGATTGGTTCCATCAAATTGGAACTAAATTATCCCTCTCAATTTATGATATACTATTCTATGATTCTTTCCTCAAATAAAAATAGGGAAAAACACTATAGCACCATTCACTCTAGAATTTTATTTCTTTAACCAGGTAGTTCTGGCCATAAGTAACAGCTATATGAAAGTAAGAATGAAGAAGCTAGAGGGAAGAGACATTAACCCAAGAGCCAACTGTGCGCTGAATACTGCTTAGGACGCATTCAGATATGTTTATTACCAGTATAGAAGTAGCTATCAGTATTTCCATTTTACCAATAATAACACTGATTCTCAGAAAAACCAAATAACTTGCTTGTGACCAAAGAGATAATAAATGGCAAAGTAAAATGCCAAACTTAAGTTCCTTACACTACACAACACTGTTTAAGAACACAGATTGAACTATAATGTAAATTCAATAGAGCCTTGGCTGGTGCCTCAGTGGATAAGGTGCCAGCCTGTGAACCCAAAAGTCACAGGTTTGATTCCCCAGCCCAGGCACATAATGAGGTTGCAAACCAGGTCTCCAGCCAGGTCCATAGGTGGAGGCCAGTGAAAAAGGCAACTGCACATTGATTTCTGTCTCTCTCTCTCTGCCTCTCTCTCTTCCCCACTCTCTAAAAATAATAAATAAAATATTTTAAAAAAATTCAATAGAAAGGACCTTATTTCTTATAATCACTGTATCTCAAACTTAAGAAAAGTATCTAGTATATGACAAGGACCCAATAAATATATGTATGCTGAAAGTGGTGAAGTTCTTTTAGAACATGGTCCCTGGTGGCAGGGGGCCACACAATGAGAGAAAAATATAAAATAAATTCCTGAAATATAAAAAGAAAATGAAAAATTAATTTAAGTATTCTAGAAATTAGTAAACATATCCTATACAAACACCAATATGCAAAGATCTATAAATGATATGTAATGAGTAAAACTGGTATAGAAGATAATGGCTATTATATTTCTTTGTAGAATAAAAATAGATAAGAATACACTGTAATGTAAAATTCAGAAGATAAACATTATAAAATGGAAAAGTATAGTAATTCAAAATTCAGGGAATAAGGAGTTAAGAGGAAGACACTTATCCTCCTCTTAGAGACACATGTAATATCTATAGAAGACATTAAAAATGATTCTTAAATGACATAAAAAAATAAGTTTTCATTCAATTAGGCTTTCAAATATATAGCCTAGAAGAAAGGGCAACCCATCTAATTTCAATATGTTTCATTTCCTTTTCAAAAGAGAGTTTTAAATCAGTTTGATTCACTCTTCAAAGTTATACCAGAATTAGCATTCAAATGATTAAATTCAAGACTTGGAAAACTACAACACGCAACTATAGCTTCTCCTTTTTATTAAGAATTAGGGTCTACAAAAAGCCCTAGGAAATACTGTACCTCAAGAAACAAATAAGCATGGGTTTTGGAGACACATAGGCCTGGGACCAAGTCCTGGTTATGTTGTTTATTACCTGTATCCAAGTTCAGAAGGTTATTCATCTTCTATGACTTCATTTCTCCACTTAGAAAATAGAAAAAATTGTAAGTTGCTGTGAGGATTCAATGAAGTAACCAATGTAAAATGCCTCACAATAAACGATGCTCAAAAGTTGTTAATTTTTTTCTCTTGTATTATTATCAGTAATTTATAATCATTTGGAATGAAATAATTTCAGATAAGAGGCTTTTTTCAGTAAATGCTTGTTATTGTCTAATACATGCTAAGTACCTTTTCTCATTTAAAATACTTTAACATGTTTCCTCAAATATATAAAGCACCATCTTGATTTTTTTTATCATTGCCAGTTTAGCAGTAGTTAAAATCCATTGGGTGCTTAATAAATATTAGTAACTAAACAAGCAATAAATCTATCACTTGTTTTGATCTGCAATTAGTAAGAAATACAGATAGTAGAAAAGCCAGGAGGCTTAGGATATAAGAACCTAGATTTGAATTCTGGATTAGCAACTACCTGTTTTATGAGGGGCAGATTACCTTACTTTTTCCAGCTGGAGTTTGCTTGACTATAAAACCAGAAAAGCAATAGCTTATTTGCACACAGTTGTGATGGTGTGCCATATATATCAGGTACCCGGTGAGCATTGAATCTGAATCATGATGCTGATATCTCTATCTTGATTATGAACTTAAACCACTCTGCTGTACATTTAACAAATATGCAGAATTAGAGTAAGCATTTATATTTTTTGAGCTTTTACTGAATTCATTGTCTATGGATAAAATGACAATGTAGACAGAAAATTCTTGCCTGTACAGACTGCTTCTGAACTGTACTGCCTTCAGCATAATACATAGGTGTGGTAATTGTGGTAAGGATCCATAAGGCATAATTATTTGTTGCCTCATCTGAAATACACCATAGGCTGTTTTAAAAAATTCTAGCCCTTTAGTTGACCATTCCAATGTTGTCACCAGTTGTCACAGCTCCCATTCTAAACTGTTCAAATGTTAATCTTGGCCCTCTAAATCTTCCACTGCCATCCCACTGTACTTTCAAAACCCTCTTGTTTCTTCTCCCTTTTCATTGTTTCCTCTGTCCTTGATATTTACTGTGGCCTCCCAAGTTATGGTGATCTTTTATTTCTGGTAAGTGAATCAAATCACCATCAGTCTGTTGAGCCTAAAACATATGGTTCTCGTGGGAGCAAGTGCTCTGGGTTTGCACCCTGGTAAGTGAAACCTTTCTTGGTGTGTTCCATCTTTCAGATTTGAAGCCATTCAACTTGCTCATTGAGTTTAACAACAACAAATACAAGTTACTCATTAAATAGAATCTTTAGAATATAAAATGTCAAGAGTTTAGCTAACTTGTTCCATGCTATTGCTGCCTTAGACTCCTTTGTGTGTGGCCAAAAGGAAAGCCGGGACCTCCTTCAGTCCATATCCTAGATAACAGCCTGAAGACTCACAACTAAACTTTAGTTGTTCCTGACATCACTTCCCTAGCAGTCCTCCTAAGTTTATTGCCTTTTTTTCTTTTTTCTTTTTGTGCTTCCCTTAGATAATTAGCACCACCGTCCCCCAAATACATTCTTTATGGTTTGAATGGACCAATTCAGCTTTGGCTAAATCCAGCCTAAAGCTCTCTACCCAAGGACCTTCGTAAAGGCTATGTACCAGGTCCTGTGGCTTTCTTTGCCAACATCTTGCCTTGAACTTCCTGTGTGACTCCTGGAGGCATGACCTGTATCTGTTCCAGGAACTGTAAATAGTGAACTTTTCCATTTCAATTTATTTTGTGGTCTTCTATTGAACCAGGGCTCACTCTCTGACACCCCAGAGTATCAGATAATACTTTTGGGACAGACCTCATATATTCAACAAATACTGCATAATATTTTCACATATAATTAGCACAGTGATTTAATTGGGGGGGGGGATAGACCCATATCAGTAATTAAATAGTGGCCACAAAATTCAGGTTGATATAGGACAAGAAAAGAAGCATACAATTATAAGCTAATGTAAATTGAATGCTTACTATCTAGTAAATACTATGTTGCTATTTTGCAAGCATTATTTTATCTCATCAGTGTCATTTTGTTAGGGAGGAACTAAGTGACAGTAAGGAAGTTTGTTCAAGTCACATAACTACTAAGTAGAAAAAAAAATAGAAACTTGGCCTCTCATCACTCCTATTCTAGATACCTCAAAGTACAATGGGTTTTTCAATGCAGCTAAACAATTGCAATAAAAGACAAGCTCTAGGCATAAGCAAAAGTAACTCTTTATATCTATTTCATATTAATGATGTATGAGCAAAAAATCAATCAATGGCATAGTCTCACAAAGACAAGTGAGCTATTACAAGGTTTATATATAATTTCCTTTTATGAACATATTACAAAACTTTGGCCCCTGACCCCACTGCATCCCAAAGTACAGTGATACTACCCTTTAAAATAAAATAAATGCACTAGTAATCTAGGAGGCAGACATGCACCTGAGTATAAAATATGATTTTAAAACTTCAATTTGTGCAATGTATATTACTTCTTTATGGGAAGGATGTAAGTTTAACATTATTCCAATTAGTTAGTGAATTATTTAAACTGAAATTCATTACTTTTTATTGTGATTCTTCCATATAGTAAAATTTGTGGGCTTAATTTTATATCATTCCAGTAATCTAAAAATTTATGTAATTTTATTAGAAATTACTCATATAGCATAACATACTTTCATCTTTTTCTTCCTTCCTTTGTCCTCTCTTCTTTCTTGCCTTCAATTCCTACCTGCTATTTTCAGGTTTTGAGCACTAATAATATGTCAAGCAGTATGGATGTCATTTTCTATTCAGCTGATCAATTACCAAGACATTAATTTGAAAATAGGTTTCTCACAAATCAAATGTATCTAAGTACATTCTCCTATAAGAAATATTATATCTATAAGATTAGAAAAACTTTATGATCCCTTTGATTTATTCACTTAATATCCCAATGCAATAGTATGTAATGTTACTGAAGAGAAAATACAAGCATTACTCTCTTGCCTTCTGATTACAGCTCTTACGTTCACAATATCTCCTAAATCCTTTTAATATCTCTAAATTTAATTTACTTCCATGAGAGGAAAGGAGTTTCTGAAGACAACAGAACACATTTTTTTCCCATAGCCCTTTAAATCAGCCAAAACCTTTCAATACTTGATGGCAGAAGCTATAGCTTTAAAGATACCCTATTTTGTAGCAAGAGCACAGGCCCTGGACCTGTGTCCAAATGACTTAGTGAAACACAGTATAGAATAATTTAGTTCTAGACTGAAAAGGGTTATAAACATCTCTCCTAAATTGAACAAATTACCAGCTATCCAGAAAGTATAATATATTGGCTTCTGTTCAAAGGAACAACATTTAATGTTGGCAACACTGCCAAATTCCTGCTTTCTTATATTCCCCTTTTCCTAGAAAAAGTGATTAAAAGACCAGTTCCCATGCCAGCTGGATGCTTAAGAGCATCAAAGGTCCTCTCTCAGGATTCAGAACTTGATATGGCTCAGAAACCACTATGCTAATAGATAACCTCCCTGGCCTTCCAAATTCAAAGCCAGATGACCACATTAAAATTCTATCAGTTGTATCAATACCCTGTGGTTTATAAAGTACTGTTGACCTAACTCTGGAAGATGTTTAGAAAGATACAAAAGTCCTGCTCTGGTTTGGGGTGTGTAGCTACAACACTTTTCACAATTGAGAGTTTTTCATCCATAGCAAATAGCCAATTCTCTCCACCTCTTTACTTTTATTGATTTTATTTAATTGAAACCTTAGGAGAAAGGAAGAGGAGGCTCCAGAAGTTAAGGTAGAAACAGAAAAAAAATGCTATTTTGAACAGTTCCTGTTATCTGTTGATTATAATTGTAAATAGCAAAAACTTCCCCATATGATTTAAAACCTCAGGTCTTTTTAAAATTATAACTACATATCAAAATCTTTCAGTCAGTACACCATTGCCTTTCAAACATTTTCTTCTGAAACCCACAATAAGAAATGCATCTAAAATCTTAACACACACGCAATAAAAGTGTAATCAAACAATACTTTACTTACCTTTGTTATGTATAATGCCTTCTACCCTATTTTAATGCATTGTATTTTTAAAATACTTGTAGCATTCAATACTTTTCCTCCAAGACACACTGCAAGTTGTATCCTGCAATTTAAAGAAACTGAATGATTCCAATGTGTTTTAACCCATTAGGACTTGGCAGGAATTACTTAAAGCAAAGGTTATTCATATATTGATTTAATAAAAAGTACTTAATCATTATAAGCATACAGATCCAACACAGTAAAAAAAGACATTCCAATTATTAAAATCTAAACTAAGAAACTAAAGAACAAATACATTTATTCTTTCATTCATCCTTCTGTGGATTTATTTTTTTTAATTGTGGATGTTACCCTGACATATGCAAAATTATTGTTAAGGCCACAAGGATAGAAGTATAACTGTTCTAAGGTATACAAATCCAGGTGTTTGCCAATCAAAATGAATACAGCAAAGAACAGAAAGTACATTTTAACAAAGGATGAAAAATAGTACTATTATTATTTTTTATTATGCTTTGAGGGGATAATATGACAGTACATTTTATTTTTTCTTATACATATAAAGCATCAATGATAATCTGTAATGAATCAACAAAACTTTGGTAAACACGGAATGGCAGAGATCAATAAGCAACTGCCCTCCCAATTCAGAAATCCTGTCATAAGCTTTGTTGAGGATCAGTTCATTAATGGCTCTTAAATTAACACCTTTCCTATGAATGTGTGAAGAAATGTACCAAAAGTAGGACTTTATGATGACTGCTTGTTTATACTGGAGCCAGACACCTAGACAAATACCTTTTAGAAAGTATTTTGAAGAAATTAGGGAGAAGGCCACATCATCTAAGAGTCAGTTAAGAGAAAGAGTAAATTGAAAAGATACCAATAATACTCACTAATGAAGCTTATGTTAGCAATTCTCTGTAAGTTATGCAATGATCATGGCTTAATTTATGCTAATTTTAACAGAATGTGGTAAAAAGTGATTCATTTTTTATTTTTATTGTATTTTTCCATTACCATTTATCCCCCTTATAGACCCTCCCCCATCAGTCACCACCCTGTTGTGCATATCCATCCATGAGTTTGTTTTCCTTCTTGCTCAATCCCTCCACCCCCTAACTTCCCTTCCCCCACCCATAGATGTCATCCTGCTCTCTATGAGTCTGTCTCTATTTCACTTGTTACTTTCATTTGTTTATTAAATCCTACATATAAATAAAATCATATGGTATTTGTCTTTCTCCAACTGGCTTATTTCATAATGCTCTCTAGATCCATCCATGATGTTGTAAAGAGTAAAATTTTCTTTTTTATGGCTGAGTAGTATTCCAGTGGTTTGATTTCTAATCAAAAGATTCAAATGGTTTGAGACACTAATTCCTACAGTGGTTAAATACTTCAGTACTTGAAACGTGGACATTGTTATGGTCATATACTTCATAAAAAAACTGAAAACTCCTTGGGTATTAAGCCACATTAAAGACCTTTGATTCTTATTGGTGTCAATAGGCAACACCATAAGAATTATTTCATCAATATTCACAAGTAGAGTTTAACTTATTTTCTTTTACTCAGTAAAAAAAAAAAAAAAAAAAAAGGATGCAGTATTATTTAATGTTGTGGATATATCTCCATCAAATTCTCTCCCATATACTGTATACACATTATATACATCTTTAATAAAGTTATGTATTCAATTGTTAATTAAGTGTTTATAAATTTGTTTTATTCTCTTGATAACCTTGGCATGAAAACAACCCAAAAACCCATCTTTCTCATTTGTAACATGCCCCAATATTGCTCTCCAAAGCTAACAAGCAACATTATGGCACCCCAGGCAAAGTAGTAATTTAATCAAATATAATTAAAATCACTGAAACTATTACTTTTCATTCTGTATTCATCAGGACTCGACCAGCAAAACCTAAAGCATTCTGGATATTTAAAACAGAGGGAATTTAATGGGAGGAACTGATTACAAAGGGATGGGAAAGCTGAGAGCCAAACCCAGCAATTAGAACAGCAGGAAAGCATTACTGTTCCCGGGATGAAAGAACAAACGGATGAGGCATAAACAGAACCCAGCGCCAGTCATGGGGTGGAAATGGAACAAAAAGGATCCTTGGGAGATGCAGACGTTGCTGGATATTACCCAAAGCAATGACCGGGAAGAGAAACAAATACCCTGGCCTCTAACTCCTTATGTCCTCCATTGTCCAAAACTACCTATCATTGGTCAACCATAGCCTGAAGACATGGTCGCCTGGGAAATGTGACTGAGGGATTAGTTTCACCATCTATCTTCAAGAACATCAGGCCGAGAACTGTTGCATATAGTATATGTACATTTCTCTAAACCCTTCAGAAGTCTGCGATTGCAGAATTAACTTATTTCATGGAGCTATTTAATTGCAAAGCCAATTTATTTAAAATAAGCACATCTTTAATGTTTGTGTTCAAAGATTTATATAATCACATGGGCTTATGAAGTCTTTTGAACTAAAAGGGCTGGGAAAGGATACATTTGTCTATAAGTTTTAAAACACTACTGTTCTTTAATATAATTATTGTATATTAATATACTGAGCATTAAGTCATGCAAATGGAATAGCCCAGGAAAACTGGGTACTACTGTAGCATTTTATTCTATACTCTAAAACACATTTTTCCAAACTGACTCAGTATGACAATTTATTATCACTTCTTTTTTAAAGAAAGGGGAAAAATCAGAATTATAAATATATTTGTTCAATGGCACTATATAATAAACATAGGTTTTTAAATAATGACTTAATGTTCCAAGTTGGGAATATCTATACACCTGAACAGGTTACCGTGGATACATGATGCATCAATGTGTAGGAATGACGCAACAGGCAACATGAGACTCTTCAATGAAATCACTGATGCATAGCATAATTGATTTCTATTGCTATTGGTAACTCTTCATTCTCATAAGTAAATCATCTACTCTATTGTAGCCCAATCAAAAGGCAAATGTATTGGACAAATGGGCTGACTTGTTATATCCATTTATAAATCTACTTGAAAAAGTTTCCAATGGAAATATCTTATGTGGAAAATAAGCTTTATGTTTTCTACTTCAATCAAAAGTCTTCCTTCTTATTACAATATCATATAAGTTCCATCCAAATCTACTGTATTAAAATAACAGAGTTGTGTGTTCAACTTCGTTAAGGTAAAAGGGATCACATTTAAGAAAAGAATCTCCCTTCCTTTGATTAAAACATGACAAGCAGAGAATAGAATATTTTGAATTCATATCAGGAAGGTGGCTTAAAATGTACAAAATGCATACAGAAGAGTTGAAGTCGAAACAGCTTGAAATAATTAGCATAAAAATGACATGTGTTTTTAAAAATGTTCAGACACGGAGGAGATGTAAATGAGGTTGTTCCTTGGATTGTTTCCAAAGAATATTAGACATTTTGGACATGCTAACATAACTGTGTTTGCTAACAGAGTAAAAATAAAACAATTGATTCACCTTAAAATAACTAAAACTATATTTTAAAAAATCATCTGAAATTAGGTATTGATCCAGAGCTGAGTTAGGTTCCCCTTGTTCTTTCCCATCTAGAAATACCAAGTTCCGATGTGTGATCAATGTGGTTCTAGCACCTCCTGTTCTTTGCTATGTCACCCATGCAACATTAACTCAGATCTTCCACATGATGCAAAATGTAACCTGAAGACTTGAGAAAAAGTTCATTTCTCCATATGCAGTTTAACAAGTTTTGTTACGTATAAGGTACTAATACATATTAAATGCAGTGGCAATCAAAGTCACTTTTTAATAAATGAATGAATATATTGGTTTGTGTTTACAGCAAACTACAGGGTACTCTAGACATTCATGCATTTATTTGAATCCAAAGTTTAAGTAAGGGAAATACCAAATGTTACCTTACTGAGTAGATGTATCATTAAATACTTTATCAAGAAGGTCCAAATAGCTCAAGTGAATCCTTTGGAGATTTATCAGTGACTAACATTATTAGAAGAAGGGGACATTTTGACATTTAATATATTGCCTCACTAACCTTAAAAGACAAAGTTAAAATGCTAAGAATGTTGAAATTATGAAATGTAATCTTGTGATAAGTCTTCTATTTAAGTTAAACAGAGAAGATGGTTTACAAATGATAGATACAGTTAGTAGATCATAGAATTAAATTCTCTTTTGTATTATAAACCAGTTTAGGAGTTTAGTTGTTTTTAAATTATTTTCTCTAAAACAGGCATTGTAGCATTTAGTAGATAAAAATGTATCATTTGACCTTTAAACTTCTGTTTCATTAATGCAACTACAAGTAACAGAGCTCACTTTCAAGCCTGTAGTTATTCCATAGCTGTTATGCTACTATTTGCATTTTATTAGAGACACCTTGAGGAGTGTGTTAAATTAAAAATAGAGTATATTGTGTAAAGCTTAATAAATAATCTGTAAAGTATGTGCACTACATTATGTACTTTAATGGGGGATGGTATGGTTAAGGGTAAATGTGTTTAATTTGTTTTGTTTTCTAATGAATTACATAATATATCAAATATAATTCTAAATATCCAAAGCAAAATCATAAAATATAACTCTGTGACATTGTTTTTGATGAAAAACATGTCATCTAACTTATATGCAATTAGTTTTTAAGTTCTGTTTGTATTGGGCTATGTATACAGAATCAATACCAGTTGCAGGAGAGAGGTAAGACAAATAACTCAAAAAAAAAAATATATATATATATATATGTGATCATATATATAAAAACCCATGGATGGTGTTAAAAGGTAAGAAAAACTAGCTACTCTTTATGAAATTCAAGAATTAATATCAGCAAATTACTTTGAGTAAAAAGTAATTCAGATTAGATTTTGTGCAATGCCAAAAATGTTTGTATTTAAGAAACACTGTAAATGGTTAGAAAGATCATTTAGAAGAGACAGAAATTCTATTCTGTTCAAAAATTTTAAAAGTCAAAAGTCTCCTAAAATATTACAAAACTCAGGATATAGCAAAAAAAAGAGTAAGAAGAAGAAGAGGTACAGTGCCTACAAGTACACAGACACTGCACCGAGCCAGCACTGGAAAGACACTGGCCCACTAGTTACAGAAGCTTTAGTATTGCAAGCAGTGAGTGAACTAACCATAGGTCTCCTAGAAGCAAAACATGGGTTCAGCTATTTCAATGAGCCATTGTACTTATTAGATTGCCCATTAGAAACAAAATGTCAAGATGTATCATCAAAAGATAAGCAATCAATCAAATCCTTTAGGCTGAAAATATAAACGCTCATTATAAATAAGCAATATGCTGCTACAAGCATATAACAGATTGCACCTCCCATGATATTTGTTTACAGCCTCTGAAAATAGTGCTTCATCTTTACCATCATTGTTCAAACTTTTAAAGCAAACTTAATATAAAGAACATAAATATGGTCTTAATTTATATCCTCTACATGACAAAGAGTTCATTGCTTTTACCAACAATGCAAAGTATTTTACAAAGTTATAAAAATTACTCATTATTTTGTAGATATCCAGTGACATTTATGATTACAGCAAAAAGAACCAAGTATATTATTAAAAACACCATTAATGTATATTAGATACTATAAGAGTATTCCCTGCAAATTTGGACTCATATGCATGTTTCAAAAGGTATAAGTCATATACCACACCCAGATCTCAGATCATTACATTTAAAATACATGATGTGAGCTAAACAGAAATATATTTCACTCTTTCACCTTAAACATGCATAAGTACCAATTTTGTGCAACCCACACTTATAAGCCAACCACCATCCAGTGGAGAGAAAGATCTTTCAGGGAGATCTGAGGTGTATGTCAGGTGGGGGTGTCAGGGGTAGAAGAAGGGAGGGTAATGGAAAATGAAGCAATAAGGGCATTCAGCCTTGTTTAGATCTAAGTACACCGATCATCAATTTATATTTTCACAGGAGAGAAAATGTTTCCAGAAGCTCACTCTGCAGTATTGCTTAAGGGTAACATCAAGCTCTGGATATTCATTAATGACAAAACATTTCAACATTCAAGCTTAGGGGGGGAAAAAGGGGGGAGAAGAAAGGGGAGTGGGTAAAAGAAGTGAAACTGAAGATAAAGGGGGAGGGAGGGAGGAAGAAAAACGGAACAGAGAAAAAAGAGCAGGGTGGAGAGAGAGAGAGAGAGAGAGAGAGAGAGAGAGAGAGAGAGAGAGCGCTTGATCCTGTACACATGTGTAAGTGACAGTGTGTGGAACAGTGAAGAAGTGTGTGCCTTTTAAACAGCAAAAGAGAATCTGAATGTGAAAGTGGTTGTTAGAGCATGAAAGAACCAACGTGTGAGGATGGGAAATACAGAGTATGTGAAGGAGTGTGTTTAAGGAAAAGAGATTTGTGAGGGTGGAAAAAAATGGTACAGGAGGGTGTTCGAGGGAACACGCATGTGTATGTGACAGGGATAAGGAGAGAGATGGGGAATGTGACAACAACAACAACAACAACAAAAAAGGATGAAAAGATCACAAAAATAGGGACATGAATGAGCAACAAAAGTGGGGAGTAGGGTGAAGAGTGGAGGAAAGGGGTTTAAATAAGAGGATAAAAAATTAGAGTGGTGGCGATTTAAAAAAAAAGAAAACAGAATAAAATAGAAGAGAAGAAAGAAAATAGGAAAGGAAGGGAGGCAATGGGAGGAAAAAAGAATAAGAAGGGGGGAATGGAATGGAGAGAAGGGAGAAAAGGGAAAAGGAGGTAAAAGGAAAGAAAGAAAGAAAACTGAAGAGGGAAAAATTGAGCCTAAGTGTCCAACTGAGGGGGAAAAGAAATAGGAGCAGGAAGCGAGCAGTTTGAAAAAGTCACTTAGACTAGAGTAAAACAGAAACAAACCTGATAAACTTGCCAGACTCTCCAAGAGTACCCAATGACAGTAAAACAGAGACCTCGCGAATTGAGTTTCAAAGTGCCACCTGCCCCTCCTAAACCTCACACTTCACTCATCCCGGGGCTACTTGGCGTTCGGGCAAAGTGCTTTAGCATCACGAGTCCAGCCTGCTACCTGCCCCAGCATAAAGGGACCAGGGCTGGGGCAGAATCAGCACCGGGATATCTTGAGACGCGGTCTTTTGACAGTGATCAACACCAGCATCATTATTCGGTTGAAAGAAAAGGGGGAAAAAAGTGGAAAGACAGACGGAAAGATAGACTGAGACAAGTATGAAAGGCACGCCGTTCTTCCTACCTAAGCACCGCCGTGTCCCCTTTTCTGACCATCATGTTGTCCACGGCCGCCCAGGGGAAGTCCACACTCTGTCCAGCCGGGAGGCAGGAGGGCAGGAGGCAGCAAAGGCTGAGCAGCACCGCCGCCAGCCACTGGTTCGAGCAACAAGCACCCTGCACCAACAGCATCATGTCCATCCCTGCTAGGACTGCTCACTCTCCCGAAGCTTTCAGCCCGCACTCCCTCACCCCCTGGTGCTGGCGAGTCTTCCCGGGAACCAGGCGGCGCGCCACAGGATTTTTTTTTTTTTTTCCTATTTTTAGTGGGTGGGTGGGTTTCGTTTCTTTCTTTCTTTTTCCCCCTCTAGTTGTCGGATGTTGTTCCTCTCTCTTTTTTGGCCTCCCCTCCTCCTCCTCTTTGCTGTCCCTCCCTCCCTCCCCTCCCACCCCCTGGCGCCACACTACACCTCCTCTCGGTTGCTTTTGGCCGAGTCCGGAGTGGGTCTAATTCTCGGGCGGCTCGCACACCATCTAGCGAGGAGGCGAGCGCGCCGGCGAGTGAGGGAGGAGGCGCGGTGGCGGAGGCAGGGCGAGCAGCGGCAGCGGCGGCTGCAATCGCAGCAGCAACAGCAGCAGCAGCAACAGCGGCAGCAGCTGAAGCAGCAACAGCAGCAGCAGCAGCAGCAGCAGCAGCAGCAAAAGCAGCGCGGGGCGCAGCGCGGCCCGGGGCTGGCGCGCGTTGCCAAGCGGCCGTTTCCTTAGCAACCCTGCCCGGGGATTGGGGATGCAGCAGGGAGGGGGAAAAACGAAGGGGAAAGAAAAGAAAGAAAAGAAAGAAAACGAAAAAATATATCAGGAGGAGACATATCACAATTATGCAAACTGCGGGGGAAAGAGAGGCATCGTAAACAGAACGCTGCCCTTCCTGTCAAATGCACTGGAGTGATGCTTTGCTAAAAAAGTCTCCGAGTCGAGGCGGGCGGAGGTAGAGAGGAGAGGGGCGCTTTGCTTTCCCTCTCCCGTGCACTTTACCTCTTCAGGCACAGTAACTTTAAGTCCTCCAAGTTGTGGTCGGCGCCATCGTGATGCCGGAGACTGTGAGATTTTGTTGTTTATTTTTTTGTCAGCTTACATTCTCTCCTGGGTCGTCGTGCTACAATTAACCAGCGGCCAACTAGCTCACTCTTTACTTTTTTTTGGGGGGGTGGGGTACGGGGGGAATAGGTAGGGACTGTGGCTGAGGCCGCTTTTGGAGGGTACAGAAAGGGCGGTGCTTGCAAGGCCTTCCCGTAGAGCCGCTGGCGTGTCCATAGGATAAGTCCGTATGACTTAGAGGGTGCCTCCCTCCTTCGTGCTTGTTGACACAGAATTGTTTGGCAGGGTCGGTGTACGTGTGTGAGGTATGGTCAAAGTGCAGCGTGTGTGAACGTTTGCGAGAGTATATAGCATGCGCGCGCCCCGGAGCGCGCGCGAACCCCGCGTGCCCGACCTGAGCGCGCGCCGCACGCAGGCGCACTGGGAGGGATGGGGCGGGCAGTGCCGGATGCAGAGTCCGAGGACTGCAATCAAGTGTTTTAATTGTGTAGAGCCAGGGCGTCCTGTTATGTAAGAGGCACTTTAACCCGGTTGAGCCTATCAGGCGGGATGATCAGCGCATCCATATCTAGGCAAGGCAGAGTTATCGGGTTTAACGAGTTACAGGGTTATATTTTTTAACAGTCTTGAAACTAGGTTGGACAGGCTTCCTTCCTACTCGGTGGTGCAGAACCGCTACTCTGCCTCCGGCGTCACAGCTTCTCAGCCTCTCGCCCCGCGGCTGCGAGCCGCTCTCTGTGCCCACCGCAGAGTGGGGTGCTGGGCATGGCGCTACCCCTTTCATCTACTACTTCTTAAACCCATTTCCAGATTTAAGAACCTTTAGATATTCCAGGTCGTTTTCAGATCAATGCAAGAAGCCAGGCTGGAGTCAAAGCAGTTACGCCAATCAATGTTGTTGAGTGAGAAGTTTGCAAAGCAAAGTCGGGAAGTGAAGGAGAGAAGCAAGTACCGTAATTTAAAAATGTGCTCATTACCTCCATTCTTTCTTCCCTTCCTCCACCCTTATCCTCCTCAAGCAGTCTTTAAAGATTTTCTTTGCCTGACCCCAGTCCTTCTTCCCTTGGAGGAAATAAATACAACAAAACCTCATACATCCCAAACTCGTTTTCCGTCATGCCAGCAGGGTCCTTTGGCAAAGCGCGCAGAAGCAATAATCTCTGCAGGGGTCAGCATCCGGCTGCCTCCCCAGACTGAGCTCTTTACGAGGCAGGCAGGGAGTCGTTTTGCTTGCCGGTAGCGGTACTCAGAGTGATTTTTATCGCTGTTCATGAGGATATGTGAAGAAAGGGAAGGGTTCGCATCACCTGTGACCACTACACTGACTGATCGAAGAGCCTGTAACCAGCATCACCTCACTGCTGAACTGACACTCCAAGGCTGGGCAATTAACGGAGACCTTTGCAGCAGGAGTTACTGGCGTTATTAGTATTCAAGCCTAGCTCAAACCCGGCTAGGAAATTGAGAGTGCAATAGTATTCCACCGCATTTTGAACACGAATGAAACGTTAGTCATTTGCGGATGAATTAAAACATTTTCTTTACCGTCTGCTATGCTGGGAAAATATTCGTCAAGTGACAGACTCCTGGTAATATTGATGCCAAATACCTAGATAACACTGTCATCTTGTTAACTGTGTTTTTCTTTCTCGTATGGTACACTGATAGATAAAGCTTAAAATTATCTAGGGCAAATCAATCCGGGGATTAGAAATAATCGACATGTCATATGCATGGACAAAACTGTGCAGCACTGTTTAGAATTTTCTCTAGAAATGATCTAGATCCATTTGAGAAGAAGCAGAAGGCACAGCTTCCTGCATTGTGACTGGTTAAACGCTATTTTCTGCAGGGATGGGATGCCAGCATTTCCTAGTACAAGCCATGAAAAGCATCCTTTTGTAACTGCTGTTTCCCAGAGATCTGACATCTTCAATGAGGAGGGAAAAAGGAAAGTGGGATTTCTGTGACCCACAGGGATGGAGCTATGAAGCAGTTTTAATATGTACAACAACCCTTCAGGCTGGTAAAAGGAAAGTGGAGCCTCTTCTACTTAAAGGCAAAGAGTGTATTTTCTTTATTTCTAGTTTTTTTTTTTTTTTTTTTAATATCAACTTCCATTCACCAATCACAAAGCACCTCACAAAACCCACCCAAAGGGAAGCAATAACTAAATCTAGTTTATAGATGTGTGGACTATTGAGGAGATGATTTACATATACATGGAGAAGCCCCTATACCTTCAGTACTTTTGCTATTCTTTTGACTAAGGAGGAAAATTATTTTAATTTTTTTTTTTTTATGATTTTCTTTCTCCTCAATCTTTCTAAAGGCATATATTTGAGAGGATTTCACAGGGTTTCCAGTATTTGGTTTTGAGGTCCTAAATTTCTTTCCAGCAGAAACTTAAATATCAGTAATCTTGGGTCTTTCTGAGGAAAAACCAGAATAAAAACAAACAACAAAATGAAAGAAAGGGATTATTTCCAAATCAGATACCACATGGTTCCTTAGTTGTGTTTAAGTATTGAGAATAGGTAACAACATCATTTGAACTTTTTAATCAGTGTAATAGCATAGTACCTTGGTCATAGTTTTTTAAGAACTGACATTGGAACAAATTACTACTTCCTTTTGAGCCACGTACTTAATTTTGTTTTCAAAGCTTGACTTCTAATATTTGAAGAAATGTGATAACCAATATGGAGTTAGTCTGGAAGGAGAAAGATGGAACTTGATGTGGTAACTGATTATGATATTATGTAAATTGGTTTACCCTCTTGTTTTTCATGCCCGGTCACCTCAGTGTTGTTGAAAAGATCATGTTATAAGGAAGCTTCTTAAACTTCCTTACTGTAATAAGCTTGATTTTTATTTGAAAGTGTAAAAGATTATTATTAGGGAAAATTTAGAATATAAATTCACGTTTGTCTTCTGATACTGAATGAATAAACCCAGGTACATTTTTCATGCTAATACTGTTTAGCATGAGAAATTTTAGGCAGAACAGGCCCCAGGACCTCGTGGAAAGAGCTAATGGGATAACAGGGTAACTCCTGAGGCAGAGAGCTCTTAGAAACAGGACTTGTGGATCATAATAGCTCCCTAACTTGGGCCATAAGTGATTCTCTATTTGAATTTAGCTAGTTTCAGCTTGGAGCAGCTTATCAAATTTAATGACCTATAATGATGATTTGCAGGTCACTGTGAGAACTAAGTTCAGGGAATTTGTTGGCGGTGGAAATTTTTCCTTTACAGAAAGCGTTTTCAACCCAGGCACTTGAAACGTTTTGGCACAGTACTTCTTTGTGTATTGGAAAATGTTTAGCAGCACCCTACACCTTTACTCACTAGATGGCAATAGCACTAGTAGATGCTAATAGTTGTGGTAACCCAGATTTCCCCAGATGCTGGCACTCTTGGAAGCAGAGGGGAATTGACATATAGAGAGAGGCCCCCACTCCTGGTCTCTGATTGGTCTGTCCTCATGCAAATGAGACTCCAAATACCCAAAGTTCCCTTGGCCTAATAAGCACTCCTGTAGTTCAGGCTCCCTGAAGCTGCAAACATATCTGGGACATTATTGATCATTATGTTCAAGTACTTTTTTCAGTTCCACCTTCTTTATTCTTTCTTTCTGAGACGCCAGTGGCATAAATATTAGGTCTTTTGTTACAGTCTCACAAGTCCCTGAAGCGCTGTTTTTGTTTGTTTGTTTTACGGTCTATTTTCTCGTTTGTTTAAACTGTGGGTTCTATTCTCTCTCTGACATTACTGAGTCTTCACTCTGTCCTCCCCATTCTGTTGTTGATGCCATTCTTTGAGTTTATGTTTCTAATTATTCTATGTTTCTGTTCTAAAATTTTATATTATTTCTTTCTAACCTCTACTTATTTTTTGAGAATCTTGTTTTTTATTGAGACTTTGTTTCTTTGTTGAGATCTTTTTTTTTTTTTTTTTTAATTTTTTTTTTTTTTTTTTTTTTTTTTTTTTTTTTTTTTTTTTTTTTTTTTTTTTTTTTTTTTTTTTTTTTTTTTTTAGTTTTTTTTTTTTTTTTTTTTTTAAATGTGTTCTCAGCATGTTCACTGTCCAGTAACACATTTGTATGATAGCTACTTTAGAACCCTTTCAGGTAATTCTAACATCTCTGTCATCTTGGTGTTGATCTCTATTGACATCATTTTCCAATTCATGTTAACATTTTACTAGCTTATGGTAGGAGTAATTTTTATTAAAAGTATTTATTTGGATACTATGAGAATCTGGAAATTATTTAAATAATCTGTGTTAGTAGTATTTCTCTCACAACAAATTTTCCTGTTGGGGAAAGCAAACAATGCACCCCTGATTCCAGATCGTGACAGAAGTCTATGTTCCAACCCATGGAGAGGTAGTTCTATGTCATTGATAGGTTGGTATAAAAATCCAGGCTCCCTCTAGGTCTCTACTTATATTACCGTAGCTAGGAATGGAGATTCCTTATTGCTCCCCATTACTGACACCATAGTGGGAGGACTGGTCTTATGAGTGGTAGTCAAACTTCTGACTCCACTAAACCTCCTTTGATATAGTGGGGTATCATTATTGCCTGCTGGGGATGAAAATCCTGTCAACCCAACTCAACATTTTGTAATATCACCACACTGTCTCTCCCCTGCACCTTGGACCCTGGTAGGAAAGGAGATTTGGGAAACTTTGTAGAGCCTGGTGAGAGTACAAGTTCAGTTTCCAAATGAGTCTTTGCTTGTGAAGGTGAGGTGGGGATGCAATTGTTTTGGGTGGTATTTGGCTGGACAAGAATAAGTATTTTCAAAAAACTTTCTTCTGGCTAGGATGTCCTTTTTCTGGTACTTAGGCTAGAAAAAGCAGGCTTTTGGTGGGATTTTTTTGTTTGTTTGTTTGTTTAATGTCTATGCCTGATGGTATTTTTGTGTTGCCATCTTATCTAGCAGTCAGTCTAGCATAATACATGAAGCAAAAGGAAAACCCCGGAAACATGCAGCCACATCACTCCCCAGGTCCTCAGGTTCCTAGCCAGTCTGAGTTATTTTGTGTAATATATATAACGTAGTGTCAGTGTTTTTAGTACACTTGGTGGGAATAAAGGGGTAAGGTGCATCTAATCCATCTTGACAAATACATAATGTCATTATATTTTATTATAAGTTTAATTTTCTGGTAAGCTCAACCTAGGTTTTCATCTCTTCTTAGAATGATACTTGAACTGGGCTTGTTTATTACTACTATAGAATATAATGTAAGTAAGTTCTACTAGGGAAACATAAACATTTAAAGAAGAAAGCTTTAGTGTATAATAAACTTTCTTAATCACAGAACTTCATTGACCCAGTAAACATTTCAAGACACACAGGCTGTGTTCATACAATACCACTGAAATGGCTGTTTCTATCAATCTGTATTTTGTGGTGCCTTCACTATTGTTTATTGTCTATATAAAACTTTATGACAATATAAGTAAATGTGAAGATGTTTACATATAGTAGAAAGACCTTGTGGTTTAAAATAAAATAAAGTCACAGTTGTTATGGGTTTAGCTAATTTTAAATCGGTACTTTTATGTTACATACGGATTATAAATGGAGTGAAAACTGAAATAGAGACCTTAATTTTTGTCAAGCTTTAGCCACTAGGTGGTGAAGAATGAAAGACAAATATTTTCTTGGACTCTATTCTAGGTCTTGAAAGGCAGAGGGATTGGAATAACATGTAATCTCTGAGGTTCCCTCCAGACTAATCTGATGGACTATGTATGTGTACTGACCAAACAGCATGGATTAATGCCACCTGATCACAGGCCATCTCAGTCATCCTGTGCACTCAATGCTTGCTTTCCATCTTTCAGTTTCCCTGGACATGAACACTGGGCATGAACAGCCCAAGCAATTAGATTTTGTTTTATTATTATTTTAATAATATAATTTTAAAAACACATCACTAAATATAAGTGACATGTACACTCAATTAAGATTTTTTCTTGGAGTTCAAGGGAGAAATTCATTTGGACTAGGAGTTGGGGATTTGGACACAGAGTAATGAATAATGGACACAGAGTCAAAACTGGCCTTACAGGATTGAAGGGTTTAGAATCTCTCTAGGCATGTAATTTTGGTAGGAGAGTAAATGCTATCATTTTTTCTTGGTACATATACTTTCCTGGTGTGCACATGCAAGAGCAGATGCATAACTGCTTTATTAATGCAACATATTTAAGAGATTGGCATTGATTTTGAGAACATTTTAATAGAATTCACCAAAGTAGTTTTATAGTTGAGACATTCTTCAGTTTAGAGAATATTTGCCCAGCTCCCCACAATTTCTACATGGAGCATGTGAATAATCATGTCTTAGGACAAATAAAATTATGCTGCATTACTGAATTATAATCTAAGGGCTACACTTTCACTTATTTGTCAATTTTAATGAGATTTGTTATGTAAGATTTATATCCGACCATTTATGATCTAATATTCCCTAACCCCAAAAGCAAACCTACATGCTGTCAGGAAGTCTTAATAATATTTAGTCCTGACTTCTTTGAGAAAGGGATTGAGGCCAGACGGTAGCAAAATTTCTTACAGTCTGATTAGCTAATTTTTTCCAGATGCTCATTCTGTTAACCATATCTCTATTCAGAATCCTATTCTGGCATTCCCAAATGACTAATTTATCTGGGTTATTCCTATATAATGAGTATGTTATTTTCCAGTACAGGATCACATGGCTTTGGAGACTGAAACTAACTTTATTTCATTAGGACTGATTTTCTAATTTCCACACAATTTTCATTACAAAATGGAAGTGGCAGTATGGAATGATGGTAGATTAATATTTTTCATATTCTATTGCTATTTATATTTATCATAATTCTACCTCACAAATGTATTTATTTCAAAACTATTTTTGTTTCAGATGATCAGTGACTTCTCCAAATTATCCTCTGACCTAGAACACTATTATTACTGTCAAGGTTAACAAGAGATACAGAGGCCAAGTCAAGAAATTTAAGACAAAATAGGTATAATGTAAAACAAAATCATAACATAAAGCCCACAAATATTCACTGAGAACTTATTTGCCAAATATAGTTTTTTCCATGATCTCATTTTTGTATATTTGTTTATTATATGTATATTACTTTAGAAAACAAAGTGAATATGAAACAGATGCACTTACATTTATTTTAAAATATTTGTTAATCATGGCTGCAATTTAAAGCATTTAATTATATATCAAGCAATAGAATTTTATTTTTGCTTTAACCTTCTTCTATAGCATATTACTCTTTTCTCTTTATTTTGAGTAAGTATAATAAATTTTGTCATTATTGTATTTTTCATCAAGACTCTTACTGTATCTCCAAATTAGTATTTAAAATCAAAATATTACTCAAAATTGCTTTTATCGAGCCTATATTCTCATTTGGAGGAATAAACAATAGTGTCTTATCTGTTGTTTGCCAATTAGCAGCAAGAAGTAATTGAAAATTCTCCATATCTGTTCACCATAAAATGATGATTCTCTCTTGACTAAATAAATGGTCTCCAACATTCTTTTTGCTCACCTACAACTTCACATTTCAGAGTAATTTTTCTAAAACATAAAAAAAATATATTATGCAATCTCTCTTCTTACATTATTTTATAGCTTCCCATTTTCCTGGGGAAGATAACCAAATCCTTAACACAGTCTTTAGGGTATGCAAACTGGCTTCTCTCCTTTTATGACCTAACCTTGGGAGTTATGCACCATAATGCATAACGACATATGCAAACTGTTGTACAGTCATTCTGTGATGCAGTGTGTGAAGGTACTCTTTGAACACCAGGACATAAAATAATTCTGAAAGCCATCTTACAAGCTAATAACTCCATAAATTTATTTGAATTTATAATATAAAAATCATATTATGTGTTTTTTAATATTTAAAAATACTTTATTTAGCCAACTTTCAAGTCATTAATATACTTCAACTCATGTTTAATTCCAAAATAATATTTCCTTGGATAGCTGTGTGCAGTTGTGTAGCTGTAATTCTTTTTAACACATCTCCTATTGGAACATTTAGGTCATTTTATTTTCTTGCCATGTTAAAATGACCAAAAGAAAATTTAGTTTTAGTTTAAAACTTACTGTTAAATTTTTACACAGAAATTAATATGGATCTTTAAAGTGCATTACTGGAATTAAACTATCTGGGTCCAATGGCACAAGCCTAAATGATAAGCTTGGATATATTGGAAAACTGGTCTTAAAATAATTGTTTCAATTTATTTTTCTATTAGCAGAGAGTTGAGAGTTGTGTATGTTTTGTTTTTTATTTGATAATCAATGAATAATCTTGCTTTGGTTTTATTTAATGTTTCTTTGATTACTAATTCTGTTGAAATTTAGTTATAACCTTGTTGGTGATTCATATTTTGGAAATTTAATAAATATATACATTGGCATATGACTATATACAGGGTGAGACAAAGTAGATTTGCAGTTGTTAGTATATGAAAAAGTTTATTATTATATTTTTATTTATTAATTATAATTATTTTCTACACAAACAACTGTAGACTCTACTTTGACCACATCCTGTATAGATAGATATACCTATCCATAAATTCATTTTTTCTCTCTTTCAATTAATTTTTAGAGGGAATTATATGTTAAAACTATAAATATTATTTTCTAATAAAATTTGTTATTGAAACTGTTAGATTTACAGAAAATTGAGAAATTAAAACCTTACATTGGTATGATATGTTTGTTACAATTAACAAGTCATTGTTGATGCATTATTATTAAAGTCCATTTTTTATTCCAATTTCTTTAGTGTTTACATCATATCTTTTTTCTGTTGCAGAAACCCTTAGCTGTGACTGTTTCTCAGATTTTTCTTGTTTTGGCTGCCCTGTTCAGTTTTCAGGAGTAGTGATCAGATATTTTGTAGAATGTTCTTTTATGGAATTTTTCTGATGCCTCTTTTATGGTTAGGTAGGCTTATAGGTTTTTAAGAAAAAGACTTCATAGACAAAGTGCTATTTTCATCATACCATGTCAAGGATACCTCCTATCAAAATGATTTATTACTGTGCATGTTGACTTTGATCACTTGGCAAAGTGGTGCTTTTTAGGATCCTCCACTATAAAGTTTCTCTCTCTCTTTTTATTTTGTACAGCCCCCATGTTAACAATGAGGAGTTATACCTTCTTTCCTTGGAAGTAGAATATCTACATATAATATTTATAACTTCATTTTAATGTATTTATATTATTGTGTGCACATTGATATTTATTTTATAGTTTAGATCACCATCCAATATTACTTTATTTCATTGCTCAAATTGTTTGAGCTTTGGAATTGGGAGGCTCTTTCAGTGGATATTTTGACATATCCCTGCCCATCTGGTTTTTTTTTTGGGGGGGGGGTTGTGTTTTTTTTAGCTTTTGTGTTTAATTTTCTTACATTTTGGCACTACTTGATACTCCAGACCTCCATGTTCATCTTCATATTTCCAGCATTAGTTCTAGAGACAGATGTGATTATTTATTTCTACCAGTGTGTCATTCATTGTTTCTAGGTCCCGCCAGCTGATGACATGAAGAAATATACAAGGTCTGTCCCAAAAGTATCAAGCCATGGTCAACATAATTAAAACAGTTTGCACAGCCAATACTTTCAGGACAGACCTTTTATGTATGTATATGCTAACCAGTGTGTTATATGTAAGTATAAATATTTCTATATTTAACTGCCTGTATTTTATTAAGCTAAACATGAGTTAATGCTGATATCTCCAACTGTAATATTAAAATATGTATCATTCTGACCTTTTCCTCTTAATTATCTGGTAGTTCCCATTCCTAATAGTGAGAAACCTATTTCCAACTATATGCCATCCAGTTACTTAATTGTTCTATTTCAGTATATGTACATACATACTTATGTATAATAGTATCAGAATTGTTAGCCTATTTCTCCATGGACTGCTACTTTATTAACTGGAATACAGGGCTTTTGACTTTAGTCTCATCATTTTACTCATTTCCACAGTTACTTAGGTCAGCAACTTTTCCTCCCATCCATGTCAATGAGATCATGTCATACATTTGAAATAGCAAAGTCTTTTGTCACAATCTGTTTTTGATTCTGGGATACTTTGATAATCTTGAATGAGATTTTTTAAACATTTGCATACATTAACTTTCACTTTTTGTGCTGTAAAGCTCAATAGGTCTTGACCAATGCATAATGTCTTAAATCCACAATTATAGTATCATACAAAATAGTTTTATTGCTCTAAAAATTCCCCTGTGTTTCACCTATTTAACCTGCTTCCAAACCTCAAGTGACCATTGATCTGTTCACTCTGCAGTTTTCCTGTCTCCAGAATGTTATGTAATTGGAGCCTTGGAGTATGCAGCTTTTCAGACTTCTTTCATGTAGCAATGAGTTTTGAAGGTTGATGCATGTCTTATTGTGGATGAATAACTCATTTCTTTTTTTTTTTTTTTAAAGATTTTATTTACTATTTCTAGAGAGAGGGGAGGGGATAGAGGCAGAGAGGGAGAGAAACATCACTGTATGGTTGCCTTTCACCTGCCTCCAGATATGGATCTGGCTGAAGACCTGTCTTGCAACCTGGTTATGTGCTCTGACTGGGAATCGAACCAGCAACCTTTGGGTTCACAGGCCAGCACTTTATCCACTGCACCACCAGCCAGGGATTCATTTCTTATTTTAATATGTCATTATCTGGATACACCGCAGTTTATCCATTCATCTGTTGAAGGACATTCCTGTTGCTTCTAAGTGATTTTCAATAAAGCTCTACAAACTGTGTGCAGATTTTTATGTGGACATAAAGTTTCAATTCAATTAGGTGAATATCTAGGAATAGTATTTCTAGTTGGTATTTAAGACTATGTTTAGCTTTGTTAGAAGCTGCCAAGCTGTCTTCTGAAGCTGGTGTACCATTTTGAATTTCCACCAGGAATGAATTAAGAGTTCCCATGACTGCATTCTTGTCAGCATATTGCATTGTTACCTTCTTTGGATTTTAGCCATTCTAATAAATATAAAGTGGTATCTCATTGTTTAAATTTCTAATTCCCTAGTTACAGGTGCTGAGGAGCATATTTTCATATGATTATTTTTTATCTGTTTATTTTCTTTGGTGGTGTGTCTACTCAGATTTTTTTTTTTCCCCTATATGATGGAGTTGTTTATTTTCTTATTGTTGAGTGTTAGTAATTTTCATTTAATTTGGATGTAACCACTTTATAATATAAGTGTTTCACAAATATTTTCTCACATCTTGAGGCTTGTGTTTTATTCTCCATTTGGTGGATTTTGCAGAGCAGAAAAATTTAATTTAATAAAGTCCAGCTTTGTTTCTTTCTTTCATGGGTCATACTTTTGGTTTGTATTTGAAAACCCATCACAAACACATGGTCACCTAGATTTTCTCTGTCATCTTTTAAACTTGTATAATCTTCCATTTTGTATTTCAGTGTATGATCCACTGTGACTTCATTTTTATGATAGTTATATAGGGTTTGTGTATAATTTCTTTCATTCTTTCTTTTTACTATATATAATGTCTGATTGTTCTGGCACCAATTGTTGAAAAGACCTTTTTTCTTCATTGAATTGCTTTTGCCCGTTTGTCAGAGGTCTACTGACTGTACTTGTGTAGGTCTATTTCTGGAATCTATTTTTGTTTCATTGAGATAGATATATATTTTAACAATACCACCCTGTCTTGTTAACTATAGCTTTATAGTAAGACATGAAATCAAGTTGTGTGAATCCTCCAATTTTGTTCCATTTCTTTAGTATTGTGCTAACCATTGTATGTCTTTACTTTTCATCTAAACTTGAGAGTCAGTTTGGCAATAGCTACAAAATAATTTGCTGGGATTTTTATTGCAATTTTATTGAATGTATAAATTAATTTTGAGAGCCCTATCATCTTAACAATAATGCATCTTCCATCCCATTGACATTGAATATAAAAATAATGTTTTTATCTTTAGCTCATGCAATAATATATGAAGAGAAATTTGTATTATAGTTTATATTAATATAGTTGATTTTGGATCTTTTAAAAGAAATTTTATTGATTTTAGGGGGATAGAGAGGAAGGGAGAGAGAGAGAGAAAGAGAGAGAGAGGTTTGTTTTTCCACTTATTTATACTTCACTGATTGTGAAGTATAAATGTGATGCTTGTATGCACCCTGGCAGGGAATCGAACCTGTATTCTTGGGATATCAGAACAATGCTCTAACCAACTGAGCTACCTAGTCAGGACTTGGATCTGTTAACATATGAATTCATAAAGGTTTTTGTTGATTTTCAATGATATAATGAACCAATTAATCTTTTTGGTTTTGCTCCATTTTCTGATTTATAAATTCTTATTTATCAAGTATTGAACTACAATACTAGTTTTTACACACATAGATATGTCTTTTTTTTTTTTTTTTCCTTTTCTAACATCATACCAGCATAGCATAATTTTTTCACTTGAATTATTGGGGTGAAATTTTGTAACAAAATTATTTCCTATAGCCTCCTACCATTCCCTCCACCCTCTTCCCCTCCCCATAGCTACACCACACTTATTCATCTCCCTGCGTCTCTTTCTTTCTTTGCTTAATCCCTCCACATCTTCCACCTAGCCCCCAATTATGATGGCTTTGAATACTTTCTGAAGTTTATCACAACTAAAGCCCCATCATTACTAGTATATCTAAAGTACTATTTTAAAAAGTTTACTTATTGTATTAATGCAATAATTTTATTGTTATTCTATTACTGTTGTCCCAGTTCCCTTCCCTTTCCCAACCCCGTGCCCTCCTCTGCCCATTCAACACTCTGCTCTCACAATCAATCCCACACTGTTGTCTATGTCTCCACAGAGACATGTGACATTTGTCTAGTGTCCTATCCCTCTTTCCACCATTATCCCCTTGTCCACTTCCCTCTTGCCACTTTTAGTCTGTTTCCTATTTCCATGCCTGTGGTTCTATATTGTTCATTAGTTTATTTTGTTCATAGATTCCTCTTATAGGTGAAATCATATGGTATTTGTCTTTCACTGACTGACTTATTTCACTTCACATAATACTCTCCAGTTCCATCCATGCTATCAAAAAAGGTGGGAGTTCCTTCTTTCTTTCCGGTGCATAGTATTCCATTGTGTAAATGTACACAGTTTTTTTATCCACCATTTACTGATGGACACTTAGGCTATTTCCAGCACTTGGCTGTTGTAAATAGGTGCATAAGTTCTTTTGAATTGATGATTCAGGATTCTTACAGTATATCCTTAACAGTGAAATCACTAGGTCAATAGACAGTTCAATTTTTAGTTTTGTAAGGAAATTCCATAGTGTGTTACACAGTGGTTGCACTAGTCTACATTTTCACCAACAGTACACTACAGTTCTCTTCTCTTCGCATTGTCACCAGCACTTACTGTTTTTTGATTTATTGATGATAGCCATTCTGACAGATGTGAGGTGATATCTCATTGTGGTATTAAAATGCTGATTCCAGAACATAAAATTAAATATTTTATTTATTGTTAGTTTATATAATTAAGAAATCATTATTCATTAATTTATTTCAGTGCATCTCCATGTATACAAAAATACATAACTATTCAAGTGTTTTTGTTTCCTCTCCTGGATATCAAGGATTACAAAGGCTTTAGGTAAATGTTGTCTAAATATATCTTTATTTAATAAGAAAAGTATTTTATTTTATTTTTTAAAGATTTTAATTCTTATTTTTGGAGTAAGGGGAAGGGAGAGGGGCAGAGAGGGAGAGAGACATCAATGTATGGTTGCCTTTCACCTACCTCCAGCTAAGGACTTGGCTGGAGACATGGCTTGCAACCTGGTTATGCACCCTGACTGGGAATCAGTGCACATAGAATCAGTGACCTTTGGATTCATAGGCTGGTGCCTTACCCACTGTGCCACCAGCCAGGGTTAATGAGAAAAGTATTTTAAAATCTATATTGCCAAAATTGCTGTCCCTTAGCCACATATGGTTAATGAAAAATTAAAATATGACTAGAGTAAGTGAGAAAATAATTTTACTTTTTTATCATTTAAATTTAAATAGCTGCATATGGCTTGTAGCTACCTATTAGCACAGAATAGAAATGAATTAAGGATATTATAATTGTATTGATTAAAACATTCCATTTTCGAAACATCACATATTCAGATTTTCTCTTAATTATCTACCTCCTATCAATTCTGTAATTTTCAGGTGTATGTTACATACAGCAAGTGCACAAAATCTCATGTGTATAGGTAAATAAATTTTTACGTATGTCAAAACAAATGAAAATACAAAACCAAGAGTGAGGTTTTGCAAAAACAAAACTAAGGTAAACTGTGGAATTCAGGTGACTATGATGTGCCACTGTAAATTCATTCTTAGTAGCAAATTTCCATTTTGGTGAGTGATATTGATAATTGTTAGAGGTCATGCGTATGTGGAGACAGAGGGTATAATGAAAATCTTTGTATCTTCCTCTCAATTTTGTTTTAACCCAAAACTTCTCTTTAAAATGTTTTAAAAATAAATGTAAAATGGTGAAATTAATATGATGTTACCTTATAATATGTGATAAATAAGTCAAAACAAATAAACTATTGTTAAAAATGTTTATTTATAAATATGCAATAATTAAGATAGTGTGATAATTCTGTGGGATAGATAAATAAAACAATAGAACAAAAGTGATCCAAAAAAGATATGCAAGATAGATAGATGTTTGACATACGGCCTTCATGTACTTGCAATAAATTAAAGAAACCATTGACCTTTCATCAATGGTGCTGGCTATTGGATGGCAATTATCTACCGGTCTTTCATGTTTCTCTACACGCATCTATTTTTTTTTTTTTAATTTTAAAAAATATTTTATTTATTTATTTATTTTTAGAGAGAAAGGAAAGGAGAGAGGCAGAGAGGGAGAGAGACATCAATGTATGGCTGTCTTTCACCTGCGTCCAGCTACAGACCTGGCTGGAGACCTGGCTTGCAACCTGGTTATGTGCCCTGGCTGGGGAATTGAACCAGCAATCTTTTGGGTTAGAGATCACTTTTACCTAATCCCTAATGCCTCATTAAAGGCAGGTACTGTCCTATATATTAAACATAATGTCTCCTGGGACTAAATCTAAGCATACTTGCTGCTCCTTATAACAAATATAGGATCTTTAAACTTAAAGTTCCTCTCCTACTATGAAGCCTTTGCATTGTGGGTGTCATCTGACCCTTTTCAAATATCTCTTTGGGAAAGGACATTTGGGAAACATACACATGCCAATTCTCCAGCTACTGCTATTATTGTTGATTAGTAAGCTGTACTTGTCTTTGCCATAGAAATCATGTCACGTGCCAGCATCCATGAAACTAGGACATTTTAACTTAACTTGCAAGAAAGGAAGACCTTAAGATTGTTCTCCATTTTTGGCACTGTCCTTATTACATCCAAGTAAGGAAATAAAATATAAGGAAAATCAAAAAACTGTCTAGCACAAAATTCAAGATGAGGTTATCTTTGGAAGAGGGAAGCAAGAAAGATTTGATGAGGGGAAGTGCTAAGTGAAGTTTTTGATGCATGGCCAATATTCTGCCCCTTCACCTGAGAAGCAGCTAAATTGAAACCCTGGCTGGTGGCACAGTGGATAAGGTGCTAGCCTGTGAACCCTAAGGTCGCTGGTTCGATTCCCAGCCAGGGCAACATAACCAGGTTGCAAGCTAGGTCTCCAGCCAGATCTGTACCTGGAGGCAGATGAAAGGCAACCATGCATTGTATCTCTCTCCTTCTCTGCCTGTCTCCCTTCCCCTCTCTCTGAAAAATAATAAATAAAATATTTAAAAAATAAAAAGAACTAGCTAAATTTATGTTAAATTTGTAGTTTTTATTTAAACTATGCAGATACATATAACATGTATATATGCATAACATAGCACTTCTAAAACACGGTTTTGATCTAACATGGTTTGAGAATTGGAGGAAACCATTCTACAGCATGGCATCCTAGAGCATGGTTTCACTTTAACACAGTTTGAGAATTAGAGGAATCCCCAAACAACATGGAGCATAATAAGAACTTCTAAGAGCAAAAAACATTACATTCAAAATTAGGAAAACCACCAAATAACATGGAACGTAGTAAGAGCTTTTAAGAGCAAATCTCATTTGAAATTATCGAGATTTATGAAGATCTCTCAGCTAAAAGCAAGCAATCTAAAATAACAGAATTTTCACAAAATGTACAGGATAGGAGTCAAGATAATACTGAAGAAAGTTCAGAGGATGAAGATATCTTGTCCAACAGTAACCCTCGGTTAATGGTGTTTTGTAGTAATAACGAAGAAAACATTATCTAATATATATTAATATGTTATACTTTTGGTAAAAAATGATTTAATAAAGATATTTCTTTTAATTATAAAAATATATAATACATTTTTCTAATTTTTGGAAACTAACCCCCTTTTTTGTACAAGTTCTTTATTTCGTATAACACAGATTCACATAACACAGCATTTTTTAGGAACCTAACAAACAATTGTGTTATATGGGGTTTACCTGTATGTTGTATACACTTTTCTTTATGTTCTCATAAAAAATTATCTAAAAATAGATTAGGTTTTTTGTTGTTGTTTTTTTTTAAATTTTAGATTTCATTTATTATTTTTAGAGAGAGAGGAGGAGAGAGAGGCAGAGAGGGAGAGAGACGTCAATGTATGGTTGCCTTTCACCTACCTCCAGCTATGGATCTGGCTGGAGACCTGGCTTGCAACCTGGTTATGTGCCCTGGCTGAGGAATCGAACCAGTGACCTTTGGGTTCACAGGCCTGCGCCTTATCCACTGTGCCACCAGCCAGGGCTTAAAAATAGATTAGGTTTTGAATGTGCTTAATATATGTCAGAGCACTTAGGACTTCTACTATAATAAATGCTAGAAAAGTATTTTAAAAGAAAGTAGTATGTACATATTTTATATTTGTTATAATATTTAATTATATAAAATGTAAAGCAATAACTTTAGAAGAAGATAAATTCTAATGTTAATAATATTTAACTCTGAGTGGTATGAATACAAGCTCTCTTTTGCACCCTACCTTTATATTTTACTTTGCAATTTTTAAATAATAAATATAGAAATAGAATGGAAAAGTTTCCTTAAGTTAACAAAAGCAAAACAAAATCTTTACAAAGTTCTCTATTACATGCACTAGTAAACTACATGGACCAACTGTAAAATATGCTTACAATTTAAAAACAATTATCAATTGATGAGAGATTAAGATCTAAGAAATCATATACAATTTTTCACACTGGAAACATAAGGCAAGATCTAAGAACCACAAGAGAGGATTCAATCTAGAGGTCTGAGTCAGCAACCAATCCCCTCCCATTCCATAAGTACTAGACTGGTTAGAGGGCTTTAAAACAAAGAGTATGTCTTCCATGGAATGCTCTAGTGTTCATTAAAATGGTCTTTCACTTGCTTTAGTAATAAAAATGATGGATAAATAAAATAATAATGGCTTTAATATGCAGCAAAATATCAATAGGTAATATTTGTTATTTATTTGGGGGGAGGTACTATGCCAGCAATTCACATGCATCATCTTCTTTAATTCTCAGCAGAACTCAGTCAAGACAAACAACTCCTAGTCCTATTTTACAAATATGGAACTATTATTAGAGTGTTCTAAAGGAATTTGTCTTAAGTCACATAGCTACTATGTAAGGAGCTGTGACAGAAACTCAGGCTGTCCAAATATAAATGAAATATGAAAACCAGGTGTACTGACACATTTTAAAATCATTTAAAGGAAAATTTCAAGAATCATTGAAATCACACCCACCTCTGTCTTACCAATTCTTTATCATTGGGGCATGGCTTCACTTTTTCTTTTGTTTGTTAATGTAGTAAGAAAGAATATAAATTGAAATTCTCCTTGGAAAATATGAAAATATGTTGTCATAAAAATAGTTCCCAGTTTTTGACTAGTATCATGCTTTCTAAAGTCAGAGTATAGAATCCTGTTTCTGCCTTAACTTTCTTGGCCAAGTTATAATAATAGCTCATGATACTTACATTCTTGATTCATAACATTTTACCATAAAATTTACAATGTTATGAGTACTAAAATTGAATAATTTATATAAAAACTGCCAAGTTTCAAAAAATAATCAGTGATATTATTTTTCTGTTTGGTAGAGAAAAGTGAAAGGGTAATGAGAGATGAAGGGAAAAAGCTTCTTGGAACCCCTCCATACCTTCATGTAGCTTCTACCAACAACATACTCCTCTAGTAAATTCCCCTCTTATTGCAAAACTAGACAACATTATTGTTTGGGAGACTGGACTGTTTTTATGGGAAAATCATAAAGTGAAACAGTTATTTGTAACTATACTCCAACATGTGTGTGTATTTTTCCATACAACCAAGTCATCCCAATAGCAGCTGAGTGTCCTACAACTCAACCCAATCCTGACATTATCCACATGGGACACTGTTATCTGTCTCAAAGGTTAGGAGTCTAGTCCCACAAAACTACCTGCACTTCCACTAGAGGTGCCATGGGTTGTATTCATTTTCTAGAATGGCTCATAGAACTTGGAGTAACATACATTTTCCTAACTAGATCACTGGTCTGTTATGAAAGGGTATAACTCAGCAATAGCCAGAGAAGAAAGATGCTTGGGACAAAGAATAATTGAAAGGGGTGTGGAGCTTCCACGTTCTGTGTGTGTGTCATTCTCCCCAAACTGCAATGTGTTCACCAACTCAGAAGCTTTCCTAGTGCAGCCTCTTTGACCTTTTATGGAGGATTTATTACCTGTCCATGATTGATTTAATCATTGGTCATTGACTATTAATTCAACATTCAGGCTCCTCCCCTACTTAAAGGTTAGAGGAATGGAAATAAAATTACAAATCATGTTGTTACTGCTTCCCTTGGCAACAAGCCTGCACCTAAGAGGCATTCTAAAAGTCACCTCATTAACATATACTCAGGGGTGGTTGAAAGGGGCTTGCTGTGAATATCAATACATCCTTATATCTCTTATCACTTAGACAATTCTTGAAGTTTTAGGAGCTCTGTGCCAGAAACAAGGACAAATACCAAATATGCATTTCTTAATATAAATCACATTGCATATACATATATATACTAGGTCTATGTAGGTGTTTATCATTTATGAAAACTCCCTGAGGTCGTTATAGTGGAAAATGTTAGCTCAAAATGTTAAGTTTAGGTGGCTAAAAACATATGCCAAATATATATATATATATATATATATATATATATATATATATATATGCAGTACTGAACAATACAAATCTGCCAAGGCAATGAGTTCAGAGAATAAAGAGGAATGGTGGAGAGACACCAAATCTAAGCAGTAGATAACAGGATATGTACCTGGCTGTAGATTTGTAAACCTGGCATAGAGAGAGAATCTTGGCTCTCAGCTATTACATTATACATCAAAATAAACACAAATGAGAGTTAAAGACCTTGGTTGATTAACTCCCAAAGTGAAGCAGTTTGGATGATAATCATCACCTCTGATTTCCCCAAAGTATTCACTTATTTGGGTTAGTATCTACCTATGAGGCCCATCAGACTTCTCAGGCTTATTTAATGATGTGCAGCATACTACACATTTTCTCCAAGAAACAGCATTATTATTTACTTTCTACTTCCTGAGTCATCTCCCATCTTCTACTTTAGTGATTCCCATGTGAATTGTGATAGTGTTTGGGAGCATGTGAGTGCTGTTTCTGTCTGTGGAAAGTATGGGATAGTGGTGTTAGTGGGGAAATAGGGAAATTTCTGAAGCCCTTCACTTTCGTTTTCAGGTGACCCTAAGTTAATATTGGGGCAGCTCAATCTTTACAAACAAAGTGATTCAGATGCTTAATTTGTTTTTAATTTCAAATTCAACAAAATATTAATTACAGTAATAGTAACTATTATAATTTTAAAGTAATTGTATTACTAACATAATATTAATAAAAACTAAAAACTTAACTAGTGACTTAAACATGCTGAGTTATGTTCACTAAACAGCTTCATAAACTGCTGCTGAAACCATAGGGTATGGCAAACCCTCTTATGGCTTAGTGCATGGGAAACATCAGAGGAGACAGGCTTATAAATGTTGATGTGGAACATAAAATATCAATAAACAAATGGCTCAATAACACTTAAATTTACACTATTTTACAGGATATTTTGAGGTTTGTTTTAAACTCAAAAGAAAGGACTGAGTAAAACCCAATGGAGAAAACAAAAGTTGTGTCATATACAAAATCTTATAATATAAATCCTGGTGATTTTGTTTGTGCGCCATCCCTCAGATGGTGAATAGAAAACTGTAGCCCATGCCTAGAGTTTACTTTTCTGAAAATTTGAGAACCTGAGGATAAATTATTTTGACTAAAGAACTATGTGATGTTAGCATGAGAGATTGTAAAGTAGAAAATAAGACAACAGAGAGTACTGTGGACTGAGAAAACGCCAGCAAAGAAAATGTTTCACAGAAAACTGATAAATTGAAAGTACTTCAACTTACAGAATGATGAAATTGACTGTAAATATGATAATTGATATACAGCTTATAAGAAATGGTGAAAGCCCTGGTCTCCAGCCAGGTCTGTAGCTGGAGGCAGGTGAAAGGCAACCATACATTGATGTTTCTCTCCCTCTTTGCATCTCTCCCTCCCCCCTCTCTCTGACAATAATTAATAAAATCTTAAAAAAAAAAAAAAAGAAAGAAAAGAAATGGTGAAACAACAAAAATTGGCATGTAGCAGTTTATTTTCGGGAGCAATTTTTTAATATTAGGTTCTCCAACCAAGGCTGTACATTTTATAGTAAATAAAATATAAATATAAAATATAAAGTTAAGGTAAGCGCTAGGGTGGAGAGATTCACAAAATAAAAGGGAAAGGGTTTGTAATTAAAGGAGGTAAAGTATCCAGGGTGGATGGAACTGGAGAGTATTATGCTAAATAAACTAGGTGGCAAAAGACAAATACCATATGATAGCACCTATGAAAGGAACCTACTGAACAAAACAAACAAGTGAGCAAAACAGAAGGACATGTAGGGCCCTCTTAGGACAGTTGTAGTAGTTTTGACAGAGCAGGCCAGATTGATTAAAGGGCCTGAATTTAAGAGGACCAAACAGATATGGAGCTAGTCAGATCACCCCTTAGATCAGTCCCTATAGAGAAGCAGCACGATTTACTTTGTAAGTAACAGTGATCATCTCCTAATATGATTATATATTTGTTTATTGTTTATTTTGGCTTTAGGGCAAGGACTTTATTTTGTTTTTGTTTTAAAGATTGTATTAATTATTCCTTATTTTTAGAGAGAAAGGCAGGGAGGGAGGAAGAAAGAAAGGGAAACGTCCATGTATGGTTGCCTTTCACCTGTCTCTAGCAATGGATCTGGCTGGAGACCTGGCTTGCAACCTGGTTATGTGCCCTGGCAGAGAATCAAACCAGCAACCTTTGGGTTCACAGGCTGGTGCTTATCCACTGAGCCACCAGCCAGGGTATTTTGTTTATTACTGCATTTCCAGTATCTAACAATGCTTGCCACAAGGTAGACATGCAATAAATATTTGCTAAATAAATGAATAATTTTGTAAACTTTCCATATTCAAACATCTGAATACATTTTTTAAAAGATTTTATTTATTATTCCCAGAGAGAGGGGAAGGGAGAGAGGCAGAGAGGAAGAAAGACATCAGTGTATGGTTGCCCTTTACCTGCCTCCAGCTAAGGACTGGCTGGAGACCTGGCTTGCAACCTGGTTATGTGCCCTGGCTGGGGAATCGAACCAGCGACCTTTGGGTTCGCAGTCCCTCACCTTATCCACTATGCCACTAGCCAGGGCTGAATACATTTTTAAACATAATCTATTTTGTCCTCTACTTTTTTGTGTTAGTGCAAAAAAGTAAAATCACAAAATGCTAAAAAGTAATGCTAGGCCACTCGTAACTATTTTCTTTATTCAAATGGGTTGGAATGCTAAAGAAAGGAAAGAAACTATAAATGAAAATAATGGCTTAGCAAAATCTAAATGAAATAACTGCTTGATATAATTTGGTAATTAGGAACTATCACAAATTGACATTATGAAATAATAGATGAGGAGAAAAGTAGGCATATAAATGGCAACATTTCTTTTTTCAAATACTGGTTGGTAGAATCACCAGCTTTTTTTTTTTTTTTTTAACCTATTGTTCTTTTGTGTTCCTGAAGAGTCAGCAACAGTTAATTTAATGGGCTAGATATAAACGAAGCTGGTTATAATATTTACTTGGAACCAAACAAAGTTGATTTTTAATTTTTGTGCAGGAAACTTACTTAACCTCTCTAAGCCTCAGATTTCATAGTATTAAAGTAAAGACAGCAATAGCTAACTTAGAGTGTTGGTGTGAATGTTTAATATGGTAAATAATATAATGCATAGTTGATTACTACCTCATTATATCACTAACTAGCATTTACTATGTTATCAGGAATGTTCTAGATAGATACATAATGAAAATTGATTCTAGAATGAATAAAATGGTTCTTTGTTGGTGTTAATAGCACTAAAAGACCATTGGGGTTTATGGAAACAGGGTATTAGGGAATGTTAACATGTGGGACTCCTGTCACCACTGCTAGGCCTTATTAAGTTGATTGTGTATTAGTGTCATATACTGAATTACAACTAAGGGTTGTCAAGTGTGGATGGAAGGGAAGTGAATTAAGATGCTCTGTTCACTTACTATGTTTCCTATCAGGCACGATTCAAGCTACATGACAAGTGCTATCTCATTTAATTAATTTTTCAGACTGCCCCATTTGTCCTGTTTTCAGAGGAGAAAAATATAACTCAGAGTGATAAATGAACTTGTCTGAGATCATGCATGTAGTTAATGAAGGGTTTAGAATTTGAATCTAGAGCCATCTAACTCAAAAAAAAAAAAAAAAATGCCTTCTCTTTACACTCTGACATGCTGACTTCTATGCTTTGGATTAACTGGATTTTCCTCTAATTGTGAAACATCTGCCTCAGGGATGAAAAATCAAGGGGAAATGATTGTTTCCTGCCTAGAAAGCAGGAAAAAACAAATAAACAAACAAAAACAGTAAAAGGCAGATGTAATCCAAATTTCCAAAGTATATTTTTACCCAAGTATTTGTTTATTTTTAATATCTTATTTTAAGAGCATGTATTTATTTTCCTAGTGCAGCCATATCTTATTTTCTCTATAGAGAAACACAAGGGAATCATTGTATTCTGCAAGACTAAGGAGGCTGTCTACCAGGCATTGCCTAGTTGACGAAGAGTAATGCAATACCCCAAAGCCAGACCTTTATTCTTGTAGAGTTTTAAACATAGTTTATGGACTCAAAACAATAGCCTGTCACAAACTTTTTTTTTTTTTAATGAACTACACTTTATGACTTTCTGTGCAAAACTGGAACAATCTGAGAAAGCTTAAGGATATGAAGAATTTGTAAATTATACATATATTGGGGTATCTCACAGAAATCAAGCCCTGTAATGAAGCCAGAACTCAACCAGAGGGACTCAATTAGAATATGGTAAGTATTCAGAAATCCACTCTTAGCCTCTCTGATATGGTGGAATAGTTTTCTCCCTATGTTCACTTTGTGAAATATGTTTATATAAAGTACATATGCATATATGTTACATTTTGGAACATATAAATCTCTAGCCACTTACTTGCTGTTGCTAAATCCTAATTCCAAATTACTAGGAAAGACAATCTGACAGTTCCAGTTTAGATGAAAAATTCAGTCATAATACAGTCAACTCTAGCCATGGGTTATGCAAACAAAGCATGTCGGGCTTGTTCTTATAGGAAGAAGAATGCTTCGTTGGAAGGGGAAACTTCTATGGAAATAGCAGTCTAACTTCTCTACCACATATGCACATATCGGATACTTTGCGTATAATTTCAGACAGCTCATTAACTATTCAGAGCCTAAGATTTAAAAATTATTTAAGAAAGCCTGTCCTAGATCCAAAAATCTGCTCACATCCCTAGCTATATTTTCCAAAGTGTCTATGTGTGTACATTTTAATGATATAGAAATTGTTTTGCTTCATTTTGCAAAAGTAGAGTGTGTTGTTTTAAACAGCAGCTGGATCATTTTCTGTATGTAAACATAGAATCAATTTACAGAAGTAAAGTGAATTGGGGCTAGACAAGAGAAGAGCAAAGAGCATGTCCAGGGAGAGAACTTGTGTGTAGTCACTTGAGCTTTCCTGACAGATGGGAGCTCGGTAAACAATAATGTTTTAATAATATTTGCACCCTGTGCAATTCCACGCTGGTTCCATCTTGTCTTCGCCTTTGCCGAGGTCAGCACTTATCTGCCATCACAAAATGAAGTCAGAGGTGCCAGCTGTAGTGAAAGTGAGATCGTGGTGTAGATGCCTCTCTATTAAGAACAGAGCAATGACATCTACACTTTTATGTGCTCTTGCTGACAGGCATTTATGATAATGACTTGCAAGTTTTGCTGACCCTGGTTGACTCAATATGTTCACTTCTGATTTATCCATTTCCATTAGAGTGCTTGTTTATGGATGCAAATATTATTGCTAAAGAGAACACTAAAATGTTTATAGGAAAAAGAAAGTCCCAGAAAATGGTGGATACTTTTTAAGTATGTAAGGTTTTATTTTTCAATGCAGTGATTCTGTGAGCCTTAAAATCTATATGCAAAGTTACCAAAAAAGAAAACAAGTTTTATATTAAAAACCAAGCCATGCTCTTTAATTGTATGCCTATCATTTATAGCAAGACTAATTTTATGGGAGGAGTTCTCTTTATTCAAGTGGCTAATTTTACTTATCTATATACACACATTCCAAATTCATAAGGTATATGTGTATGTCTATAAATATATACACACAATACTATATATATTTTTTTTTCTAAACAAAAATTAGAATTCTTATTTTTCTAAGTACATAAAATATTCAGCAAAGTATGTAATGATTTATAGTAGGAATTCATAACAATATAATGGTTAGGGCTTAGATTTCTACTCTTAGCTTTACTCTTTCTTATAAAATGAGTATTTTATTTGCATTAGATTTGTTTCTGTAAAATGGAGTGTGAGAATTTAACACATTTAGCATATATCTAAAAAATATTAAGGATCTTATTTTGTATGAATAACATTTGTAATGATTATAATAATCATGTAAAATTTAAGATAGTATTAATCAATAATTAGTAATAAGTTGAAAATACTACCAGTAATTACCCAAAAAAGAACAAAATGATATATTTTATAAAGAAAGTGAAACTATTTCAGTAAATATATTCATTTTAAAACACATCTTATTGCCCACCTCCCATCCCAAATTAAGCTGATTATTATGCTCATTCATCAAATTTGACTAGAATTTGAACTAAATACATTTATCTTTTGTTAAAAATAATACTTGTTTGGTGGATCAAAAAAAGAAACAACAAAAAGTCACCTTTAGAACACAGTATATTTATCCTAAAGAGTTTTCATGAAGTTACCATGAAAATAGCAATAAATAAATTTAGACTTATATAAACCTCAAGATTTCTGGGGGGAAAATCAAGCAATATTTTAACCTATACATTAAAAATACTATATTAAAACTGACTTTCATAACTGTAAGAAATTTAAGGTTCACCTAAAATATTCTATTTTATAAAACAGTTGAAAGAAAAAGTAAAAAAAATAATAATAATAAAATGCTATAGAAAGGATAAAAAACAAACTATTTTCTTTTTTCCTTAAAGGACATAGGGAACAACATGAACTGTAAATGACTGAGACCCTAACTAAATGGAGTAGCTGATATACCTAATAAATAGTTTAAAAATTATGTCATAAAGATGCTCATAGAGGCCAGCAGAACAATGTATGGACAAAGTGATCATTTCAACAAAGAGAAAGAAAATATTAAAAAATAACCAACAAAAATCATACAGTTAAGGAATACAATAACTGAATTGAAAAATTCAATAAAGAGGTTAAATAAGGCTAGGTAAAAGAGAAGAAAGGATCAAAACCTTGAAGACAGGGCAGTGGCATTCTTCCAATTAGAGGAGTAAAAAGAAAAAGAATGAAAAAGAGTAAAGATAGCTTAAGGGCAAATATTAACAGATCTCAAGGAAGAAATACAGAGCAATAAATAATAGTAGAGAAATTCAATACCCCACTTTCAATAACGAGTGACTCATCCAGAAAGAAAATCAATAAAGAAGCACTGGACTTAAATTACATACCAGACCACATGGCATAACAGACTTTCACAGAACATCTATATAGCAGAATTAGAAAGTGTATTCTTCTCAAACTCACATGAAATATTATGTAACCTAGAACATATGTAAGACCACAAAGAAGTCTTCTTAAATTTAAGAATATGAAAATCATATCAAACAGATTTTAGAAGAAAACCAGTAATTGCACAAATATGTGAAGATTAAAAAACATGCTACTGACCAACTGTGTTGAAGAAGACATCAAAAGAGAAATAAATAATCTTAAGAAAAGTAAAAATAGAAATACATTGTATTAAAATGTATGGAATGTAGATAAGGCAGTCCTCAGAGAAAAATTCATAGCATTAAAGACCTATGTTAAGAGAAGTAAGATCTTAAATAAACAACCTAACTCAAGACCTCATGCAACTGGAAAAAGAAGAATAAACAAAATCAAAATATAGTGGAAATAAGGAAATATTAAAAATAAGAGTGGAAAAAAATGACATAGAAAGAAAAAAGACAAAAAATCAATGAAACTATGAGCTATTTTTAAACAGATAAACAAAATTCATAAACTAAATGAACTACATTAATTTAATTAAGTCATTAAAAGGAAAAACAGGACTCAATTTAAAAATAAGAGGAGAAATTTCAACTGATATCACAGAAATACAATAAACTATTGAAGACTACAGTTGACCCTTAAAAAACACAAGTGTGATTTTTTCAATGGATGCCTGTATTGTTTTTTGATCTACAGTTGGGAGTCCACATGTGCACAGGGCTGACTCTATCATTAATCTTTGCCATTTTATATAGAATTGAGCACCCATAAATTTTGGTGTCCATGGGGAATCTTGGAATCAATATCCCATAGATATTGTGGGACAACCTAAGTTTTAGGGGAGTTCAAAGTTATATATGGATTTTTTGATGGTAAGGGGCTTAGTACTCCTCACTCCCACAATGTATAAGGGTAAACTATACTATAAACAAGTACACATCAATATGTTTAATCATTTCAAGAAATATATAACCTACCAAGACTGAATTACAAAGAAATAGCAAATCTGAACAGACCAATTGCTAGTAAGAGGATTGAATCAGTAATCAAAAACCTCCTAACAAACAAAATTATAAGACCAAATACCTATCAAAATTTGAAGAAGTATTATTAATAATTCTTATCAAATTCTAAAAAAATATATAAAAACTAGAAGAGGAAAGAACACTTCCAAACTCATTTTATGCAGCTAGTATTACCTGATACCAAAACCAAAGGCACTAAAAGCAGAGAAAAATTATAGAGCACTATTCTTCATAATATAGATGCAAAAATCCTCAGCAAATATTAGCAAACTGAATTAAAAGGATCATTTAAAAACACTAAAAGAATCATAACCATGACAAAGGGTGATTATTTTCAGGGTATAAGGATGGTCCAACATTCACATATTAATCACTGTGATACACCATATAACAATATGAAGGTAAAAGTCGTAGAATCATATCAATACATGCAGAAAGGAATTTCACAAAATTTCACATCCATTCATGGTAAAACCCCTTAACAAACTAGTCATAAAAGAAATTACCTTAATATAATAAAGGCCATATACTGTATAATAAGCTCATAGTGGATGTATTCCATGGTGGAAAGTTGATCTTGCTCCTAATATTAGTCTTAAGATCAGAAACAAGACAACATGCCCTATATTTCCACTTTTATTCAACAGAGTACTACAAGTCCTAGAACAATTAGGTAAGAAAAAGAAATGAAATACATCTAAATCAGAGGCAAGAAGTAAAACTGTCTCTGTTTGCAGCTGGCATGGTATTATATATAGAAAACCCTCAAGTCTAAAAAACTGTTAAGAACCACAAAAATTTAGTAAATTTGCAAGATATGAAATCAATATACAAAAATAAGTTATGTTTCTAAAAACTAATACCAAACTATCAGAAAGATAGTTTATAAAATAATCTTATTTACATTAAAAATAATAAAATACCTGGGAATAAATTTAATCAAGCAGTTGAAAGACCTGTGCACTAAAAACTATAAAAAAATTAATGAAACAATTAGAAAAACAAAAATAAATGAAAAGATATTCCATGCTCATAGATTGGAAGAATTAATGTTGTTGAAATGCCAATGTTACTGGAAGTTATCTACAGATTTAATGCAATCCTCAATATTCCAATAGCATATTTTACAGAAATAGAACAAATAAAACTAAAAGTTGTTTGTAACCACAAAAGATCCCTGGTAACCAAAGCAATCTTGAGAAAGAAGAACAGTCATAACATTTTCTGCCTACAAACAATATTAGAAATCTATAGTAATCAAAACAGTATGCTATTGGCATAAATATTAACACAATGGACCAATGGAACAGAACAGAGAGCCCATGAATAAATCCATAATATATGGTCAATTAATTTATGACAAAGGAGCTGCTAATATATATGAGGAAAAGATCATTTCTTCATTAAATGATATTAGAAAACCTTGAGATCCACATGCCAAAGAATGAACTGGACACCCTATTTTGCACCATACACAAAAATCAACTCAAAATGTATTGAAGACTTGAATGTAAGACTTTACAATAAAAGTTCTAAAAGAAAATACAGGGGTATCCTCCTTGACATCAGTCCTAGCAATGATTTTTTTAAAAAATTGACACCAAAAGTAAAAACAGAAAAGGTAGAAATATACAAGTAAGGACTATATCAAACTAAAAGTAGGTTTTGGGGAGTCTTTCCTTCTACAGTTGTAAATACTGTGGAAACCTGGAACTCTCAAATTTGTGTGTGTCCACAGGGAAGTTCTTTTGAGATGGTACTTAACATAGAGAACACGTAGCAGATTGATACACAGATAAATCCTGAGGACATTGCTTGAATATTCTTTTAGCCAATGCTTCCCCTTTGATGTATAAGTTGAGGAGACAATAAATTTTCCTTATTTTTGCTTAAGGTAGATTGAATTGTGTTTCTGTTACTTCCAACTAATAATGCTAACTAATATAACTGTTTACCAGCTATCTCCTCCTTAATTTCCTTCCTTCCTTCCTTCCTTCCTTTCTGAAATTGAAATAATTTAAGAGAAAAATGGAGACATTACTTTGGTAGATAATAAAAAAATTTTCGGCATAAACACTGATATAGTCATGACAACAACTTTAACTGAGTGTGTATAATGCACAGGGCACGCTTTTAGACATGGTACACTCACTTTATTTAAGCATCATGGTTTTGAATTAATAAAATAGTTACTAGCATTCTACAGGTTTTAAATTAATGGAATAGTTACTGGCATCCTACAGAAGACGAAATTGAAACTCACAGAGATTAAATAACATTGGTAACTTTGTATATCTAGTAGTAATTCCCAAGATTAAGATTCAAATCTAGTCAGTCTGATTTCAAAGGCAATGTTATTCCCATTAGGTTTTGCTATGAATGAGGGAAACCATAGTAGCCTAGAAATAGCATTTTGTGAAGAATATTTATACTGCAGATAATAAAAATAAAGTGCTTTAAAACACTACATGCCTTTGCAGACAATATTGTGAGATTTGGCTATGCTAAAGAAAAGGACAGTTTCCCCCCACTGCTTACATTGAGTATTAAATAGGGACATGGTTATGAATATGTTGTAAAGGATTTCTCATTAAAATAGTTTTTCATATTACCCTGGCTGGTGCCATAGTGGATAGGTACTGGCTTCCAAACCCAAAGTTCACTGGTTAGATTCCCAGCCAGAGCACAAAAGTTGCAAGCCAGGTCTCCAGCCAGGTCTGTAGCTGAAGGCAGGTGAAAAGCAACCATACATTGATGACTCTCTTCCCCTCTGCCTCTATCCCTTCCCCTCTCTCTAAAAAAAAAAAAAAAAATTAATAAATAATCTTTAGAAATAAAAATAAATAAAAGTTTGTCCTATCTACATCTGCATAGCATTTTTGTGAAGTATGTACCATATTGGGAATAACCACACAGTGCAGAACAGGGTACTTAAATACTTGCTAAATAGAATTTTGCTTGTGCTAGGATTTTTCCAATCAATATTCCTGAATTAAAAAAAAAAAAATCCATTCTATATTTTTGTTATATTGAATGTGATAAATACAAATAAGAATTAAGATAGTTATTTATATTCCAACATTAACTCCTACAAAAAAATCAAACACATATAATTAAGCCATCAGTTCCTAATTTAGAAAGAGCTATTCTACTCTAAATGAGTAAATGTAAATATCAAAATAAACAAAGTTTTGGAAAACAAAATACAATGCAAATGCCCTTTATTTTTGTTGTTATCTGAAATTAAGCTGCTATTCTCTTCTTATTTATTTTCTATATGTAGTAAGTAGATATGTTTATTAGCTACAAGAGCTGACCTGTTTCAAGCAAATCATTTTACATTGAATCTGGCTAGCATTGTGCTCTTATCTGAAAAGTTGTATGGATTTTTTCCTGGTTCAAATATAAATTGATTCTCAAAGGAGAATATATAGTTAATCTTGATTATATCCTTGAGCTATATTCTAGTTCACAGGAGTCCAAGCAAATGACAATACATATTCATGTAAAAAATTTGACCTGGTACTTACTTGTTGGACTCCTACGATTTACGAGTTAACTTTCATTGACTTTAACATACTCAATTTAGAGTTCTAAAATAAAGCATTTACTTCATATATAGTTAGCAGTTAGCTTACACACCACTATTTCTGTCACCCCCACCCAAAACAACAACTACCACAAAATCCTCCCAACAATACTTGATAGAAGGTTGGAGAATGTTGAAATGTTTTTTTTTCAAAGTTTGCTTTTTAGTTATTTTTGGGTGGGTGACTGATAAAGGAAGCAGGCAGTCCAAGTGTTCATGTTTCTACATAGAAGAAATATTATAATCTTTCCTAGGATGTTTCAATCTATTATTGAGGCAGAAAGACAATAAGAGATATGCAGACATTATTAAAGTATGATATTTCTCTATCAAATGAATATGTGTTCATGGGCACTTTAAAAATGCCAGTGTAAATGATTGAATCATCACATTTCATTTGGCTGGTTGGAAAAATAAAATACTTAAAGGTACGTGCCAGGCAATTTATGGAGGGCTCAACCGTGGCTCTTCGTTGAAAGCAAATAGCTAAAACCTGAGTGATATTGACTGAGCAGTGAAGTTGAAGCACCTGAAAGGACAAGGAGAACTTTGTGAGAGGCATAGTAACCCATGGTGACCCATTCCTTCTCTCAACTTCCTTTTCCTGTCAAAAATTAGGAAATGGCCTGGAGATCCTATAAAAGTGATATGTGAAGATTAGGCCCAATTGAACGATACACATGACTTTACAATATTAGAGAAATGGAGGCCAAGTGTGTCTGAATACTGCATGCAATTTCCTTCATAATCAAAGGCGCCAAGGAGAGATCAATTCTAAGCTTATTATCTATGTGGTATAAAAATACACTTACAGTACAGGGGAACATGAATGGAGAGGGGCCTTGAATACAGTTTTTTCCTATTGGTTTCACTCTGTGATTTTTCTTTTTTTTCTCTAAATATTTAAGCCTTGGCCACTAAAACAAAGGCCTTTCTAGTATTTTTAAGTTTCATTTCAATTGGCTAATCATAATTCAGATGGGAAAAACAAACTAACAAAATTATGATCTTTCTCCTTTAGTACATCTAGCATCTAGTTTTGATGTGTCAGGTATCCCATAGTTAACTGTATGCCACTTTCCAGGACAACATTTTTGTTTTAAAAATTAAAAGTAATTAATTGGTAGGCATATGAAAATTAATTATGCAAGAAATCTGTGCATGGCATAAAGATGTAAGCATATTCACAAATCTATGAGAAGTGTAAGTATCTGAATGGTAATCAAGGAAGCAATGTACTCTTAAATGTTCATAGAAATAAGGTCTTGCATTACAATTTCTAAATCTGAGTTTGATCATCTTTAGAATGAAGCTGAGCATTGAAATTTTTTATAGTTATATCCTCATAAGTACAAACATTCATTTTTATATTTTACTCGGAAGGTAGTTGTTGAGCACCAACTATACATAAGGAATCATTTTTAAAAATTGTCTTATCCTGCTATCAGAACATTTTAGTAATACTGAAGGAGAAATAAGGTACATACTCAAGTTATTGCAGAAAAAGGCATTGCAGCTTAGGTGTCATATCATATTAAAGTGTTATAAGTTTTGTGATTCCTAAAGAACAACGCATGAAAAGGTCATGACTAAAGCCTAGGCACATGGATGTTTTTAAAAGTCTTTATTTTGTTCCCGCCTGGCCTGAAAATAAAGGCTTTTTTTTTTTTTTTTTTTTTTCAATTCCTAACTAGGCCTCCTTTTCTTCTCACTAAAGGTTTGAGTTGTGAGAAGGGACGAATAAATGTGTGAAGTCACAGTATAAAAATAATAGGGAGTGATGAAGTTTATGGCAAATTAGAAAGGTCATTTAAATTCAATTTCAAATGACCACCTTTATGTTTATAAAAGACATTCTTTGTTGAACAAAACAGGTCTGGTGACTGCATTTCGCCCAGAGCTCAATAGCTGTGCATTTATATTCTCTTTAGACACTTCATTTCCCCTCTATTGTTTTGATTGACATCTATATATTTTCATTCTAATATAATGTTAATTACTCAACAGTTATTGTTACCTACTATGTATTGGGTTCCATACAAGACATTGAAGGTACGAGAGGTCAAGATTGATATACTCCTTGTACTTTTGGACCTTGAAATTAGCAGGGACAGTAACCAAGCAAATAAATGATTACAAATCCAACTGCATGTTATGAAGGGAATGAATATAATGAAATAATGGAGCAGAATACAAAACCTAATTTAAAAATGTGGTCAGAAAAAGCTCTTTGAGATAAAAATACATACAAAATTGCTATGTGAATGCCTTAGGGTTGAGGTTGAAAACTAACATTCTAATTGAAGGCATTGACATGCAGGAAGTCTGTGAGAAGTAAAAAAATTTAGCTCTTCTAAGGATTGTGTGCAAGGCTGAGTTTTTTTGTTTATTTGTTTGTTGTTTAATTTTGAGAATGAGAGGGAGAATGGAATGAAATCACTTGGAGTTTCAGAAATCATATTATTCAAGGTGCGATGGAAAACCACTGAATGTGAAACCAATACTCCATGCTCTGTGGGAGTTCCTTCCTTGCCTCCTAATAATAGTTTGGTTTCCTTGCGTGAATGCAGTCTTATTTTCAGATATTAACAATATGAGATAATAAAAACTTGATTATTACACCTAGCTGAGTTTTCCTTCCGCCTCATTCCCAGGGACAGCTCAACCTGCCTGAGGCTGTTTGAAGTCCTACAGTGAGAGCAGTGTGCTTGGCAGAATTCCAAGATGGCCCCTCAAGATTCCTGATTGTTTACTAATGCTAATATAGATCCTGCTATCAAGGGAGTTTTCAGATATAATTTAAGACTTTTAGATTGGTTATTTGTGTGTATCTGAGCTTATCACATAAGCCTTTTAAAAACTTTTTTTTTTTTTGGCTGGTTGCATAAAATAAAATCAGAGGTTTAAAGCATGAAGGGGAATTCATTATGTCTGTGATGGCTTGAAAATGGAAGGGGGCATACGAAAAGGACTTCAGAGTGGCACCTTGCAGTTAGGAGGAATCCACACTCAATAGCCATGGAGTATATAGGGGTCTCATCCCTGCAACGGCACAATGGTGGATTCTTGCAACAAGAATGAACGAATCATGAGAAGAGGTGTTTTGTTTTTGTTTTTGTTTTTTCCCAGAGGTTCCAATGAGAACTAAGTCCTGCCACACCCCTATTTCAGCCTTGTGACACCTGTAGCAGAGGCAAATGCATTTCATCTCTGCTTTGTGACCCACAATACCTTAAATTAATAAGTAGGTACTGTTTTAAGCTATTAAATTCATGGTAACTTATCATTTGGAAAGAAAAAACGGAAAGCATGATCTTTCTTCACGTTGCTCTTTCTATCTGTATTCTCTGAGCAAGTTGCTTTTTGGGTATTCTAGGTATTAGGCTGGGGACAAAGTGGGTAGATTTGAGAGGGAAGATGAGGTGTTTTTAAATGACCCAAGTCTAGCTGCCTTTCCAAGCTCATGGGGAAAAAAAGCATTCTTTTTTTTCTGTTAAATGGTGATGCAACCATCTGTGTGTGTGTGTGTGTGTGTGTGTGTGTGTGTGTGTGTCCGTGCGTGCATGCGCGATTATAAATGCTCATGAATGCTACAAACTCCAGAGGACACAATGACAGCTATTTAGAAATTTTCTCACTCTTCTCTACTCTCACTACTCTTATGCAAGGAGGTTGTGTTTCTTACTCAGAGGCTGAAAGGGTTCCCTGACCCAGTTTCTACGTGTGTGTGTGTGTGTGTGTGTGTGTGTGGAGGCTTCCTCAGAACAATTTCCAGGCACCACCAGGGCAACTAACAATGCAACTCAATTAAGGCACTACCTACCTTCCCCTTGATAGAATCAGGTTTCACGGTTAAAAGGCTTAGTCCACAAGACTGTCCTCCACGTCAGACACCAGTTGCAAGCCCAGGTTGTTACCTGCGCCGCTGACCAAGTGGCTCTCAATCAAAGATCCCCATGATTCCCTCCTCGAATGTGATTATTTGGTAGAACAATTCACAGAACTCAAGAAAACCAGTTTACTCACTAGATGATTACCAATTTACAATAACAGGATATTAAAAGATAAAAATCAATATGTAGATGAAAAGTTACATGGAGCAAGTTTCTGACCAGAGGACCTTCTATTTTCTGGGAGCTGGAAGTATAGTGAGGTGGCATGTGGAAGTGTTCTGGTTTCCCGGCATGGGAGCTCTACCAAAAGGTCTTAAGAGCTGATCTTTTAGGTTTTTATGGAGGCTTCATTACATAGTCATGATTGATTAACTCTTCGGCTGTTGGTGACTAGTTCAACTTCAAGCCCTTCTTCCCTCCTGGAAATCACGGGGTGAGACTGTGAGTTCCATTCCTTTAATTCAGCAAATTTCAACTTCAGTCAGGGGCATTGATCTCTTTTCCCTTCGATTGTCTAATAAAAATAAAATGACAACAGTCAATACAAAAATAGCCATCTGGTATGAATGCACTGTCTTGACCCATAAACAAATAGGTCATATAACAGAGTTGTGTCTTATTGGTCATGACATATAATGAGGTTGTATGATTGGTTAATTCTTGGTACCAAAAGTCCTTATATACCTTATATAGGCACCTGACTTTTTAAAAAAGTCACTTTGGAACAAAAAGTTAGGTAATTACTATCATTATCATTATTATGTTTGTAAATCCCTCACAATTATACCTATTTTTGGTCATATCAGCAAAAAATATAATTTATTTTTTGGTATGCTGCAGAAGTTTAGTAATTAGTTTGTGTGTGCCACGAGATTAAAAAAAGGGTGAAAATTGCTGCTTTAACAACATTGTTGACTCCTATTGGTAACCAGCCCATATCTTTGGATGGGGTCCCAAAGTCAGTTCATTAACATAATAAGAGAACAATCATTGTTGTTCCTATCACTTCAGAAATTTTAATTGGGTTAGGAGTTTAGAGCCAGAAACTGTTATGAAGATCAGATATAATTGAGAAATTTGGTCATATATATATACTTTTTTTACTTATACTTCACCTTCAATTTCTATGAGTAATTAATTTGGATCTTCCTCACATTACCAGGAAATGCAGAATTTCCTACTCTTCCCCATGAAAAAGGAAGTAGAGCCCTGGCTGGTAGCACAGTGGTTAAGGCGCAGGCCTGTGAGCCCGGGGGTCGCAGGTTCGATTCGCCAGCCAGGGCACATAACCAGGTTGCAAGCCAGGTCTCCAGTTGGGTCTGTGGCTGGAGGCAGGTGAAATGCAGCCTTACATTGATGCCTCTCTCCCTCTCTGCCTCTCTCCCTTACCCTCTTTCTAAGGGATGGTGAAATAAAATCTTTAACAAAAAAACAAAAAAAAAAAGGAAGGAGAAAGCCAAGAGGAATTCTTCTCAATCTCGCTTTCTCTTACATAAACTGGAGTTAGGCAATAAATAAAGATATTGGAAAGATGAAGTGAATAATTTCTAGAAATTATTGGGATATTTGCCACCTATTTTCTTACATTTGGAGATTCTATTGTAAGTTCAGAATAAATGTATCATTTCAAATCCTGCTGTAAATTATTTTCGATTTAAGATGGAACGTGATCTGATTTATGTTTTCTAGAGACCACTCTACTTGCTGAAGCTATTCTTTACCAATTGCAATAAAATGAGATTAAACCTGCAAAGCAAGTTAGGTGGCCCTGTGAGTAATCTAGGCCTTGGTATTTAATGGGTGGTCCATGGAATAACAATATTAATTCTCCCGGTAGCTTGTAAGAAATGACAAATCTTAGGTCTTACACTAAACTATTAAAGCAGAATATATAATATATAATAATTTCCACAAGATCCTCAGGTAATTTGTATGCCCATTAGAATTTGTGAAGAGCTTGTCTAGATGAGATATGAAGATTATTTCAACTAAGGTGCTGGGTACAGAAATGATGAGAAGGAAATAAAGATATATTTTCGAGACGGTATTTTCTGATGACTTTTTTTCTGAGGAATGAGGAAAGGAAGAAACCCAGAATGATTACTTTAATTTCTAGCTTGAGAAGCATAATGGTATCTTGTAGTATTTGGGAAAGAAATATGCTTGGTAGACAGGAAGAACAAAGGTTTACATTTGATCACTTCAAGTTAAAATTGTCAAGAAAAGATGTTGTTATACCTTCAATCTTCCCTACCTCCTAGTTTTTTTTTTTTTTTTTTTACTCCTTATCTTTTTGCTGCATTGTAACTCCCTATTTGGAAAAGTGTGATTAGTCTGGTCAAAAGCATTCCTGAGTAGATCATTCCAATAGTTTTCTTATTTTTAAAAAATAAATATAAGGACACTTTTCCTAGAAGCACCTTTTTAATTACTTTTATTATTTACCAATTTTATTCTTGATAGTCTTTATTTAATTAAAGGTAACTTTCCTTTCTGGCTTCCATGTTTTGTGAGCTAAAATTATTAATAATACTGTATGTTTAATGAGCTTTCCTCTATGGGGCTTTTTTTTTTTTGTTTTGAACTACATTTAGACTAAGGATGGAAAAAACTGGTTCAAACAACATGGCCATAATCACTTTAATTTTTCTTTAAAAACAATCAAAAGTAAAAGTATATTTTTTAGGTTTAGCACTAAATATTAAAACATCTAACATTTACAAACACACTATTTATAATTAAAAAATGAGAAAGCAAAGATACAAAAGTTTGAAATAATTTGCTCAAGCTCATTCTACTGGTAAGTAGTAGAGCAGGATTTGAAACCCAGGTAGTCTCCTTCCTAAAGTGTATTCTTAACCTCCTGCTAGAACTGCCTCAACTGGCTAATGCAAGAAACACACACACACACACACCACATATACACACTTTGTATACAAAGTACATATAGGATTATTTCACTGATGTCACAAAAAAATTTGTTCTCTCTTTTTTGAAACATTCATAAAGACTTTCATGTCATACCAGATAAACTTTCATGTGTATGTCTATATATTTCTCTCCTTAGCAAGAATAAACAGTTTGCAGATTTTGAAATTATATAGATGAGCATTTTTTTATCATGATTTAGTGATTGTAAATGATACTTATATGGCCATCTCCTTGGAGATTTATCTCCTGGTACAAACAAAAAAATAAATCTTTGCAAATAGCTTTTCTGAATAAATTCTACTATGGTAATTTGGTAAGGCTGAAATGGCAGTAAGAAGATATAGGCAGGAATCCACAGCAGTGTTTACTATACATTTTTAAATTTTTATTCACTTCTTTATAGAAAGGGGGGGAGGGAAAGAGAAAGAGATGGAGAGAAACATTCTGTGAGAGCGAAATATCAATTGGTTGCCTCACACACATGGGGACGTGGCCGGCAATCCAGGCGTGTGCCCTGATCAAGAATCAAACTGGTGACTTTTTGGTTAGTGGAATGATGCTCAGCCCACTGATCACACCAGTCAAGGCAGAGTTTACTACAATGTGAAAAAAAAAAAAAATTACCTTTTGTTCACTAGGACTCCGAAGGTACAAAATATAAGGTGGCTTAGGGTCCTATGTATTATAGATATAAAAAAATCTACTTGCCTAAATGTTAAACTTAAAGCAGTGGTCTCATTTAAACTCATTCTTATATTAGGGTCTCTATGAGCACCTTGGGTGGGATAATTATTCATTCTGCAGAGCTTTCACTAGTACTATAGGACACTTAGCATCTGTATCTCTTGATCACTGCAAGTCAGCGATAATGAAAATTGCCCCACATTTCCAAATGACCCTGGCTGAGAACAACCCCATGCACAAAGAGACCAATTTGAGCATTCTAGAGGAGATGCTAGAAAGTGGGAAAGAGGCCTATGAGATATAACTGAGAAAAAAATGAAAAGAATCAAATGATAACATCTCTCAAGAAAGGTATTGATGATCCAGACATACCCCGTCATGAGGTATGCAGCATGTAGAGACAACATATTAATGGCCACTTTGGACCATGACATTATGGCTATAGTTCCCTCTCTTCCAGTAGTTTGTGGATATCATAGACAAGGTATATTGTTATGGAGTATCATCCATAAGGAAATTGTGCACAACAGTATTCCCACTTTTTGTCAGTCAAGGCTTGGGTTTTATCTTAGTTCTCTTTACGTGTATCTTTGAATCATTTAACTTTTGTTTATCACAGGTAGGACTGGTGGTCACAGGTAACTCTCTGTTAGGGTTTATTTGGGACATTAAAACTTTAATTCTTATTTTAACTGATTTGTTCCATCACAGAGATTTAAATGTTGTCATGTGTATTCTGAGTACAAAATTATCTATAAGTCAATATTTATATAAAACTCAAACTTTGAAACATAGTTTATATCTCAATTTAATCTACACTTAAGCATAGCCCGCATGATTTTCAATTTAACTTTACTAATGTGAAATCATCCTGTATGCAGCACTTAATGTAGTCATTCTCTACCAAGGCTATATTAATCATCAGCCACAATGTCAATTTTTTTTTTTTTTTTTTTGTTATCTTGAACTGTTATTGGAAGTCACTTAACTTTTCATACATTTTAAACTGTCAGTAGTCAGGAAATGTGCTTTATTCTTCCTCGTGTTACTCATAGCCCCCGGCAAAGGCCAGGAGAGAGAATGCTAACTATATATTTTTATTTGGAATATTTGTATTTCCCTTCAGCTTTCAGACATGACGTGCAAGAATTATTTCCTGTGAAATCTCTTCACTCTTCTGTACTCATCCAAAGCCAATTATTGAGACATCCATGTCCATGTCAAGATGCATGGCATTAAGATTCGCCAGCCAATTCCATTATTAGCTTGACATTGTCAGTTTTTTTTAAACAAACTGCTAACAGATAAAGCAATAAGAGTATTAGAAAATATATTTTCTGTGGAAGGTTTTGCTAATTTGAGGGCCAAGTGAAAGGAAGTTTATATAGTTCTCAGAAATATTACTAATTAATGCTCCCCTTAAATCAGAGTTGCATTGTAGTGGAATCCATGTCTTAAAATAAAAATAAAAAAAATTGCTGTGACTTTTTTTGGAAGCTTTTTAAGTAAACTAATCGTAAGTTCTATGCCAATTCAAGGTGTTTAAAATGTATTCATTGTGATAAGTTGGCAGTTGGCATATGTTCATTTTCAATTACATTAGTTAAACTGCAAATAATGATAATGTCATAAGACTTCTTTTGTTTTTCATATATGAATCACAACTAAATCTAGAACTACTTTAAAATCTGCCATACTTTAAAAAACCAGTATCATTAATTTGCATGAGGAGTATTTTCGGAAACAGTGCCTTATTATTTTAATTTTAAAACAGTAAAGTGATACCCTGAATATTGAATAAAGATAGAGGAGATAATATTGCTGGCTATGAGGGCTTGCCTTAAGCAAAATTGTGAGCATCCTGGGACGGCCAAGAGGCACCAGCTGCCATTGTGGAAAACTATGCAGTTGTTCTCAGGTACGAGCACTTTTGTTTCTCTGCCTGGGCCAGCCTTTGGTTCCGGTGTCAGCATCTAATTTACATATCACATCGGAGGCTACCCTGCATTGTGTCTTCTTACCTATTCAGTTTTTCTCTCTTAAGAAACTAACGTTATAAACATTAGCTGACGGTTTCACACATATATATCTTGAACCCATTTGAAGAGCCATTATTTATTCTTTGCATGTTTAGTGGAAACCTAACCATTTGCTTCCCCTTTCCTGGTAGATTTCAGGAAACACTAAGTGCCTTGGGACACCCAATTCCCCTTTTGACGAAAGTGTCCAGAAACACAGAAACAGAGTTCTTTCCACAGTGGACAGGTTTTTTGTCACCTGACTCGGCTCTCATGATAGCAGGTATTGGCCTGGGAATCTGCACACTAGCAAAGCCCACTATTCCTGAGCGGCTCCATAGTGTTGCCTCAAATTAGAGAGTGACCAATGATCCTCCCTATGATGATCCTCTCTGAGATCATCTACTAGGAGAGGATCATAGTAGGAGGCAACAGAAGGAAATAGTAGCCACGGAGGCATACATGTAGGAAGGAGGGAGAATGTGCTGCGGAGTCCCCAGAGGAGGGCTATTTAGACGTTCTCTGTTGAGGGAAAGATAAGTTGACCAAGGCAGTAAGGCTGATAATGGTGTTCCAGATACTCTGTTGCATCCTGTAGAGCAAAGTCTACTGATTGAATTTTCCTGCTGAGATATTTACTTGGGCTCCTTTTTTTTTTTTCCATGTACCATTCTATAATAAATCCCTTTATGTGACTTAAACTTCTGCTTCACTGTTCCATTATACTTTTACGATTTTAGCTAATGAAAATTCTCCATTTGCTTCTTCACCATGCATAGGTCTTATAGCATTGTTCTTGCAAACATGTGTAATGCATCAATGCTCAGGAGAGCCTAGCTGGCTAACTCTGTTTGCCTCTACTCATTTTGTTTACATTCCAAAGTCCTGGAGCTTTAGATGGAGGCTTGTGCTTGTTTGTTTTAACTTAATATTAACTGCTCCAATGCACAATCATAGAATTATAGTTGCCTGGGTGAAACGCTGCTTTTATCTTTATTCTTAATTCTGAATCTCCATTTGTGTGACTAGTTAGTAAACTCTGAGCAATGTAGAATCAGATTTCTACTTCCTTCAGAAGCAACAGGATCAATGCTTCATCCATACCCCCTCAGCTCGTCTTAAGTGGGTAGGGTACTGCTTCCTCTTCCAGCAGTAGTGTGCTCAGCCCTCACAGGGAGCATATGAAAATACAGCAGATAGAATGCACCCAGGGGTAGCTCTCAAGCCATGCTGAATGAGAGTTGGCAAGTATACGCACCAACTTTCTGGTTACTAAAGTGGAATAACTTCGACTACAGGAGGGAAATGTTGTATACAGTCTCCCAGATGTTCCCAGTTGGACCGAGCCCTAGTCAGTGAAAGTAATACCTTGCTTATTAAGAGCTTATATTATTTTTTTCTTTTCAAAGATTTTATTTATTATTTTTAGAAAGAGGTGTAGGGAAAGAGGCAGAGAGGGAGAGAGACATCAATGTATGGTTGTGTTTCACCTGCCTCCAGCCACAGACCTGACTGGAGACCTGGCTTGCAACCTGGTTATGTGCCCTGGCTGGGAATAGAACCATCGACCTTTGGGTTTGCAGCCCAACACCTTATGCACTGTGCCACCAGCCAGGGCCTTGTATTAGTTTTATTTATTTATTTGTTGGTCTTCTATCATCATTACCCTACTGATAGCTTTCTGGGATTGCCTCAAATACTTGTCTCAAGGCCTATTTCTGGGGAGCCCAACTTAAAGATATTTTGTTCTCTTTCAGTGTCATTTTATAATTGAAGCTTGGACAAAGCTTCCATATACAAAAAAATTGTCATTTCCTTATGTTAAGAGTAATAAGTACTTCTCCATTAGATAGTCCAAAATAAAGAGATATAGTAGGCAAATCATATTATTCTCTAACACAAGTATTTTTATTACTAATTTTGTTAAAGTATAAATACATACAAACATATGTCTTAATACTTGCTGTTCAATACTTTCTTAAAGTTAAAATATAATTTCTAATTTAGGTTATCAGCTAAAAGCATCCTACAAAGAGACAGTTATCTATCTTAGTTCACGTTTAACAATGCTGCTAATATGAACAAATCTTGTTCACATTAAACGATGCTGCTAATAAAATGTTTCTATTCAAATACCATTTAATATCACTGTGTTTTTTTTTAAGATTTTTAAATTCGGTTACATTTTGAGTGTAGTTAAGCTATTATTAATTTAAGTCAGACATCATTGTAAGCAAGTGTTTTTGAAAGTTATTTTTCTTTTCTTTCTTACTATCTTTTATGGATTGGAGTTTCAGAAGAATAACCCATGATTAAGGAAATTTGGAAATAAAAGTTCCTGAGATTGTGAATAATTTTCTATTAACACCAGTATAATATATAATGGAAATAATATTAACTCTATGTTATATACGTACTAAAACATTCATTGGCTGACAAAGAAGGAGATTAAAATTCACATTTAATAGTTGTGACAACTTATTTGCATTTAGCCTAAATCTTCATTAAACTTGGTTATAGAAGAATAAGGACTATATTTGTATGTACATGTGTGTTGGTGTGATTATTAGTTTTTTAATACATGCAGAATAACTAGTAAGGACTTTCTTTTCAACTTCTTGTGCTGGAGGTACAGTATAAATATTTTATTAGTTGCCAACAGATTGCCCTGTGTTTCCTGTTTAAATCATTATGTCTCGTAGCAATATATTTGCTGGATAGAGGCAGTTTGACATGGGCATGTCTCTTACTGCCTGCAGTAATAAGCAACACTGAAGGTAGGCAGGTGAATTGTGACATCACAAGAGCAAAATACGAGAATAAGCATTCTAAGGCCAATATCATATTTATATTTCTCATTCCTAGTAACAAATATTGTCAACAAGAAGCTCAATTATTTTACTCAAATTGGAAATACAAACTGATAAATATGTTTTAAAAGTTTTATTTGGGGAAGCAGTATTGCCCAAACTGAAAGACTGAAGGTGTCAGATTTTGACAGCATATTTTCCAATGTACCTTTTCAAATGTCAAATCTATTCACGTTCACCCTTTCTTTCCCATCCAATTTATTCCCTCTCCTTGATGTATCCTGTTCCCCAAATACTATCATGAAAAGCAGAGTTCATGGCAAAACTCAAGCCTCTCTGAGCTCCCTTACCTCTCATTTGTTGAGCCCAGCTTTGTTAAGTTTTATTCCCTCTCCTGTGGCCCCAATAAAATTCAGACATCTATTGATATAGAAAATGTAAAGGAAATAGCAGGGTAATTTCTTCCCAAAGGAAATATAGTGCACTTTAATAATATAGGGACCATGTGGCCAGGTCAGTCTGTTATTTATACTCTTGGCTAGGCAATTTTCAGCAGAAGTAAAACAATAGCATTCTAGATAGAATAATTCACTTACCACTCACTAGTTTCTGTGTATTAAAAAAAAAAAAATCTAAAGACAATTCTTCTGCGTTTTCTCCATTTGATTTGCATATGCTTGAAATTCACCTGATAGGGATTAGAAGTAAAATGAAAAATATTTTGATATGTACTGAAGTAAATTTCCATATGAAATAATGGAATATAATTTCTAATAATTAAACATCTCTAAAAATAGAATGGCTGCCTACTAAGCCAGTAAAAAACTGTCAAAAGAAATGTTAAAGCTTCTGTCATACATGCTGTAGGAGGGAGGGCTTCTGGCTCCAGAAATCTCTGCCACCTTATGGAATTTTTTCTTCTGGAACTTATCATCATGTTCCTTTTTAAACATTATATGTGCACTTTTCTTAATTTCTCTACAAGATGCAACGACAGAGTTGGTTGCACACTTTTTTCATTGCATTTCATCACAAAGCCTTGCTGGTGCCAGACTCTCATAAATGTACTTAATTTAGTTATAGTAATTAATATTAGTGTACACCATTTATCAGACAATATGTTGTACCCTAGCATTGGTTATTTCATTCAATATTTATGAAAACTCTATAAGGAAAGTACTATGTTTAGCTACTTTCATCAAAAACAAAAGTAAGCATTAGGGATTTTAAATGAATACATATATAAGCAGTTCCTAATCTAGCAAAATAGATGAAACGAATGCTTGTATAAATAAATATATAAATTAATAAGTAAATAAACATGGAGAAATGAATGTACAAATGGGAGGTTGTACTAGGTAATATATGATATTCTGTGTATGAACATAAGAACTTTATATCCCATGTCTATGAATGTAAGAGCTATATGTCAGTATTTAATGAAACAATCACATATATTTATCACCTCCCTTGAATTTCTCATTTTATTATCTTTTGCATTACTTCTCACAAGTGCTATATATCAATAATTTTATCTTTGTTGCTGTAAAAACAGTGCAGAGATAAATTATGTAGAAAGAATACATCTACAATATGTACATTTACTAACAGACTTCTGGCATTATTATCAATTAATTTTTTTTTTCAGTAAACATTTAATGGGCCTCTGCAAGGTACTGAAGCATGCAATGAAACATTCCTATTACTTAGAGTGTAGGTTGTGGACTTATTGAAAAGGTCTCTCTTAGAGTTATATGTGACATCATATTTGATTTGTTGTTTTGTTAGATTACTAGCTGTCTGGTATTATTAAACAGCAAGAAAATGATTCTCTTTTGAAGACCAGTGTGATACTCTCTGACATAATGGAAAATAATGTAACTTTATAGTAGTGTTGATTTACCCCTAAGGAGGCTTTAGATATTTTTATTTTTTCCCATGCTATTAAGCTGTAATATTATAATTTTATACTTGGAAGATAAGTTACATGTGATTTTTAAAGGTTGTATCTTTTTTGTATTCAACTATTATTTCTTTTTCCTATCTCAGAAGGAACCTGAAATCATTCGAAGGCAAGAAAATATTTAGTCATCAGTTACAATTCAATGGAAGCATGAATAGGGAGGAGCCTGAAATTTGTCAGAAAAATGGACTATTTAGAAAGACCTTAACATCAATAAGATTAATGAGTGTTGCTTCTGACTGTTTGTTAAAACTATTACAATCTAAAATAAAGGTAGAAATTGAGATCTCTCTGTCATGTCAGGTTGACCGTGGCCAGGACCCTCACCCCCACAGACATATTTTCATTTACCCAGGTCACCCTTATCTAAGAGAATTTCTTAGTGCACAAGAGTTATGCTATTACACAGCTCAGGCTGGCCAGGTGCTACCTTAGTTAACAAGTATGTATATGGGCCCCTGCTCTTCAGGCAGCGTGGATGATGATGGCTTCTTATGCCCTTGCTGGCAGCTGCAAGGCAAGACTAAAGGTGGGAGATTTCGGCTCCAGGGACTCCCCTGTTCTCACTGGCCACCAGAATAATTAAAAAGGTAAATGCTGTGTTTCCTGTCCTCGTCTGAAGGAGGAAGAGATTAAACTGGTATGACTTCCATCTCCAATACCTAACTGTCAGTTTCTTGGTCTAGGCAAATCTAAAGTAAACCTGCTTGGAGCTGAGCTCCAGTTATACACTTCACCAACTCAAAATAAACATTTGTTTTTACTGCCAATGGCATTTTGGAAAAAGTCATAGCTTTTTTATTCTGGGTTCATAATACTGTTCCTATTTGATCTATGAACTAGGTTTTATTTCTTAAGCTCATTGATTGCTGGGTTTTCATCTCTAAGTTGCACCCATTGAAAAGTCTGCTTTTTTTTTTTTTTCCTGGTTTTTCATCTCTAAATTGAAAACTATTTTGCAATTAATGAGGCTGGCATAAGAATCAGACAATGAATGTAAAATGCTAAGCACAGTGCTAGATAGATAGTCCATGTTTTTAAACAATATGTAAGTACACATTTGTACTTTTTTCATTATCCAAATTTCTCACCACTTTCTAATCCAGCCCTCCCTGAGTTTTATTTATAGTAGACCAATCTACAATGATGATACTATCTTATGATCACTTTCATAATTTAAAATCTTTGCCCCATGTACCTCAGTTTTCTTATGAATGATTCTTAACATTTTTCTGTGCACTGAACTTCAGGTACAGAAGAACATGATAATTTGTGGGTGCAGAAACACTTGGACAAGATGTATTATGTGCTTGTATTAATTTACAATTTCTGGAAAGGTATTTAACTGCAATTACTAATGAGTGAAGTAATTGTTGTAATAATGCTGCACTGAATTTTGTGCTAATATTAAAGGTGATAAAGGTGTTTATAAATTCCTCAAGTAAAACACCTAACCTGGTGTAAGTACTCAGTATTTGTTACTTGCTCCCCCACTGTCCCCCTTACTCAGCCAGCATTTTGCTCCTTGGAGACAATGAGCAGGTCTTATTTACCATGGTACCATTTAAGAAATTAATTTATTTTTGTGCAGCACTCAAAGTTACCTTCTCTGTGGAAGGCAATGTCTTCCATCCTTTTGAATGCATGTGCCTCACCTGCGGATCTTAACAAAATGCAGAGCCGATTCAGCACATTTGAATAGGGGCCTGAGATTCCTTATTTCCCTCCCAGGTAAAGCCAAAACTGCTGCTCTCAGATCACCATCTCTTTTTTTTAAGATTTAATTTTATTATTTTTAGAGAGAAGGGCAGGGAGGGAGGAAGAAAGAAAGGGAAACATCAATGTATGGTTGCCTTTCACCTGTCTCCAGCAATGGATCTGGCTGGAGACCTGGCTTGCAACCTGGTTATGTGCCTTGCAACCTGGTTATGTGCCCTGACTGGGAATTGAACCAGTGACTTTTGGGTTCGCAGGCTCACACCTTATCCACTGTGCCAGATCACCATTTTATAGTGAGTATTTAGCTATGTTTGAGGACATAATGGGAGGTTGTGACCCTGGGTTGACCTCTGATCTTGACCTAGGTAACTGGAAAGTTTTCACTCCTTTTCCACCCTTAGAATGTCAGTTTAGAGCCCCATTTCCACTGATGAAACCATTTTCAAAGACGCAACCTTGAGAGAGCTACATGTTGAGACTATCTGAATCAAATACAGGGCTGAACCCAATGAAGGCCTCTGTGAAAAGTTTTTAACATTCTGGTGGGCAGGTGCAGAGGTTCACTTGTCTGGTGGCCTCACAAGACTCACATGTAAGTTCCCATGCCTATTAAACCTACCGCCTACCAACTCAGTGTCTATCTAATGTCGTCTATCCCTTTTTTCAGTCTCTTGCTGCTCTCGGTGGTTGGCCGTCATTTTGTGAAACAACAAGCAATTATAAATTTGGCCAGAAATCTGTTGTAGTTTGAAAAGTCATTTTAATGATAGAATAAATAAGGATAAAACCAAGATGGAGTGGTACAAAGAACTGCAACATAACATTTAGAAGTAGTCATTTTTTATTCTTATAGTTTTAAAGATTTTGTTGCTTTTAAAAAATGGAATTGTTAATGTATTCTTCCATTATCATTTAGTCCCCTTCGACCCTTCTACCCCCAGCAATTACCACACTGTTGTTCATGTCCGTGGGTCCTTTTCTCCTTTTTGCTCAATCCCTCCCCCTCCTAACCACCAAAATAGCTGTCATTTGCTATCCAAATATGAGCCTGTCCCTGTTTTGCTTGTTAGTTCAGTCTGTTCATTAGATTCCATATATGAGTAAAATCATATGGTATTTGTATTTTCCTGACTGGCTTATTTCACTTAGCATAACGTTGTTCAGGTCCATCCATACTGTTGCTAAGAGTAAATATTTCTTCTATTTTTATGGTCTAGTAGAATTCCATAATGTATACGCCCCATAGTTGTTTTGTACACTCATCTATTTTTTTAAATATTGTATTTATTATTTTTAGAGAGAGGGAAAGAGAGGGAGGCAGAGAAGGAAAGAAACATCAATGTATGGTTGCCTTTCACCTGCCTCCAGCTACAGATCTGGCTGGAGACCTGGCTTGCAACCTGATTTTGTGCCCTGGCTGGGAATCAAACCAGCGACCATGGGTTTTGCAGGTCAGCACCTATCCACCGAGCCACCAGCCAGGGCCCTATCCACTCATCTATTGATGGACACCTGGGTTGCTTCCATATCTTGGCAATTGTAAATACCACTGCAATGAACATAGGAGTGCTTATGTTCTTTCAAACCAGTGAACCAGTGGGATCACTGGTTCAAAGGTAGATCCATTTTTAATTTTTTGAGGTATCTCACCATTGCTTTTCACAGTGGCTGCACCAGTTTGCATTCCCACCAACAGTACAAAAGGGCTCCCCTTTCTCTACATCCTCACCAGCAGATGTTGTTTGTTGATTTATTGATGATAGACATTTTGACAGGTGTGAGATGGTATCTTATTGAGGTTTTAATTTTCATTTCTCTGATGATTAGTGATGTTGAGCATCTTTTCCTAAGTCTATTGACCATCTGTATGTCCTTTTTGGAGAAGTGTCTATGCAAATCTTTTGCCCATTTTAAAATTGGTTTGCTTATTTTTTGATGTTGAGTTTTATAAGTACTTTATAAATTTTGGATATTAACCCAGTATCATACATACTTTCCAAAGCAATTAATAGATTCAGTGTAATTTTCATCAAGATTCTATTGATGTATTTTACAGAACTAGAACAAATATTTCAAAAATTTATATGGAACCACAAAAGGTCCTGCATAGCAACAGCAATTCTAAGAAAGAGGAACAGAGTTGGAGGAATCACACTACCTAATATCAAACTATACTTTAAGGCCACAGTAATCAAAACAGCATGGTACTGGCATAAAAACAGACACATAAATAGATAGAGCAGAATAGAATGCCCAAAAATAAACCCACACATTTATAATCAATTAATATTTGACAGAGGAAGCAAGCACATAGAATGGGTTAAAGATATTTATTCAATAAATGGTGTTGGGAAAATTGGACAGATATGTGCAGAAAAATTAAACTAGACCACTTTCTTACATCACACACAAAAATAATGTTAAACCCGAAACTATAAAAATCCTAGAAGAAAACATAGGCAGCAAAATATCAGATATTGCTCCATAGAAAATTTTTTTGGATACGTTTCCCCAGGCAAGGGAAATAAAAGAAAAAATAAACAAATGGGACTATATCAAACTAAAAAAAAATTCCACAGTGAAGGAAAACATCAACAAAATAAAAAGACAACCCACAGAATGGGCGAACATACTCATTTTATTTGTTATTGTTATTCCTAAGGCTGAAATCCTCTGCTACACAGGGCCCACACTTCTGTATGTAATAGTCTTTTATTAATGTATTTATTTATTTATTTAGGCCTAACATTGGCTTTAGGTATCTGTTATACTCCTTTTGTATTTTTTAAAATATATTTTTTTCATTATTTTTAGAGAGAAGGGCAGGGAGGGAGGAAGAAAGGGAGAGAGACATCAATCTATGGTTGCCTTTCACCTGCCTCCAGCTACAGACCTGGCTGGAGACCTGGCTTGCAACCTGGTTATGTGCCCTGGCTGGGAGTTGTATCAGTGACATTTGTGTTTACAGGCCAGCACCTATCCACTGAGCCACCAGCCAGGGCCCCCTTTGTATTTCTGGATCCCTTCAAACCCCTTTAGCTTGGGGCTCCTCTTCTGGATGCACCTATTTTAGCCTAAAGTCCCTAAAAGACTCAGTTTAGTGACAGCCTGTATACAACACCTAATTTGCAAGTACACCCCAGAAACAAAGAATAAGAAAAATATAAGAATGAAACAGGGAGAGAGGGAGAATGAATAAAGGGAAGTCGTCGATAGCTCTGTAACAAGCATACTTGATCTTACAGTGTTGTGGAGAGTGTTTTAAGAAGATATATAAACAATTGTTTCTTTGAACAGACCTGGGAGAGCAAGGAACTGTTGCTGTGGTTTTGGCAGCCAGATTTCAGATGCAAATAAAGACCAAAAGTGTCATGAAATGAGTGAGTACAGTGCCCAGTCGTGGTCAGAGTGGCTATTGGTTTCTTCACTAATATGTTGCCTACTTTGAGTGCTTAACCCCACCTACTCGACTCCTAAAGTATAAAATAGACAATATACAGTACTTGATAGAATTGGATTTTTTCCTTAGGAAATAGATAGGTGTTTACATACACTAATTGTCAGATTCTGCACCAGAACTTATTTGTCATATGTTTTATGAAGGGAAAAAAATGGCTTTAATATGTAGAATGTTAGAAAAATTTGAGAGTATTTATAAAACCATATGGTAAATAGAAGATTCAGTTATCTTTATGTTTTCACAGAACTGTAGTCACAGGCATGACAGTAGTACTTTCCAAGGAAATAATAACTTTATTCTATTTTTATGTTGTGATCACAGAGTGAATTGATGGAATGTTAAAATTTATTTTATTAGATAATATGATATTTAATTATAGATATTAGTTTTTGATAATGATAACTCTGATGTCTTTATTAGTGATAACTATTGGTTTTAAGCAGGGAATAAAATGGTTCTAAAGGAATGTTATATTTTATATATCCATTTATTTAATGACTGAGCTGTACTTGACATGAAACACAACACAGATTATTAGACAGTTGAAAGCTTTATTTTACTCTCTATGTATCAGTGGTGCAGTTGGTGGGTTTTTTTGTTTGTTTGTTTTTGTTTTTGTTTTTCCCCATTAAAACAGTGCACAGGGCACATAACCAGGTTGCAAACCAGGTCTCCAGTCAGGTCTGTGGCTGGAGGCAGGTGAAAGGCAACCATACATTGATGTCTCTCTCCCTCTCTGCCTCTCTCCCTTCCCCTCTCTCTGAAAATAATGAAATAAAATCTTTAAAAAAACAAAAACAAAAACAAAAAAACAGTGCATACTTCTGAGTTGCCATTTAATTGATTGATTATAAGGGAGTGTGTAACTTTTCCTGCAATTTAGCAGGCACTATATGGAATCCAGGAGATTCCTTCTCTAATCTAATAAAAGTTTTGGTGACACTAATTATAACATAAAATAAATGAATGAGAAAGGGAGAAAAAAAGAATTGGTCCATAAATAAACTGAAAATAATTATTCTCTCTATTTCTGAGTTTTATGAGTATTCTTAGGTTCTGGTTCATGAATTAAGTCAGAAATGTAATTCAGACTATAATATTTAGAATATTTGTTCTATTTTATCTGTTCTCTCATGACATTTAAAAATATATTATGTGGTACCAAAAACCTTTCTTACAAATGTACCTTTTAATGGAAAAAATAATAAAGGCCCTGAAGATAAAAAGAATCACAAAAAAACACAAATGACCTCTAAACCAATGGAAATATATGCAATATAACAAGTAACTGAGAAATGAAAAAAAAAAATCAATCTCAAGTAGACAAAAAAGTCCTTCTGTTTTCCACATTGAAACTGTTTCTGGTGGTTGGGTGTGGGGAAATGAAAACTATAAACAGTTCTAATGGTAATGTGTAAATACATAGTTTTAGGATTTTAGAAAAAAATTCACAACACATATATCTAAAAACTTTTAAATTATCACTTTTTATGTTAATTAAAATATCATAACAGTATAGTTTTAACTTCTAGAATGTTAGTTTATTTTTTTTTAATTATAATAGGAAGATTTTGAAATTTTGAATACCAATAAGAAATGAATAATTAGGACTACTCTTTATAATACAGTTTCCCACACTATTTAAAAGTAGAGCATTTTTAAAATCCTCACCTGGGCTAATTTTTTCATTACTTTTAGAGAGGGAGGAAGGGAGAGAGGGAAAGAGAGAAACATAAATGTGAAAGAGAAGCATATATTGGTTGCTTTCTTGTACACTCCCGGTCCAGGGATCAAACCAGCAACCTACATATGTGCCCAGGCTAGGAATCAAACAAACAACTTTTCAGATATGAAACAATGCTCCAACCAACATAGATACACTGGCCAGGGATAAAAGTAGAGCATTTTTATATATAAAAACTTTTGTGAGTCAAAGGGGCATAAAGTGAAGAAGCAATTAGCTGAATGCCATTTTTGCTTTTCAACTATATTTTTGTAAAAAGGAAACTCTTATTTCTTTCAGTTAGTGAAAACAGGTAATAATTAATGTAGGTCTTTCATAAAAGCAAAGTGGTGTAACACAAACTTTCAAAAAGCGGGGGATACATGTAATATAATATTAAAATGGATTGTATAGTAAAATATTTAATGAAATGAAAATATATTTATGGTATAATTTTAGTAAAAGGACAAGATTTAAGTTCTAAATAATATCATCATTGATTTAAAAGTTATGCAAATTCTAGTGTCAATTTGTTAATTTATTAATTGACTATTTTAGCTACTTACTACATGTGAATTCTTCTTATATAATAATAAATTGATAGAGACTTCATTCCTGTCAACATTTTCTAATTTTTCTAGAGGACATGGGTTTTGTATTTTTTCATAATAAGAGAAGTAGCATTTGTGAATCAAAAGGATACATTTTGAAAGAGTTTAATTGTTCCTGTGTCTGAGTTTAGTCTGTATTTTGCTTTTGACTAATAAAATGTTGTGCAAGTGATGATATGTGACATCAGAGTTAATATCATAAAAAATTTGCAGCTTTTTCCTGAGTTTTTTGGGATGCTTGCTTGGGACTTTCCCTTGTTAAATGTTCCTTTGGAACCGGCTGTCCTTGCTGTGAGAAATTCACACGGACTGGCCAAGTACAGGCACTCAGGCTGATGGCCCCAGTTCAAGTCTGAGGCAAAAAGCCAAAATCAACGATCAACCATGTGAGTCAATGGTGTTAAATGCCCAGCCTAGGTAAGACATTAAAGAACTTCAGGTACCACTGATATCTGGCTAAAACAGTGTGTTGGACCATAAGAATAACTACCTGACTGAGATCAGTCAACACATAAAAGCATGAAAGATAATACATTCTGCATCAACCCACTAAGCTACGGGGTGGTTTTTCACTCACTAACCAGAACAGAAAACTTCTTGAGCTAAAATACTTAAGAAGTTTCTTTTTGTGCTTAATGTGATCTATCTTCTGATTGCCTTTTAAAATAGGTTTACCCTTGCCTTTCCCTTACAGAGCTCTAGTTCTGTTCTGATCCACACTGATAAGTGCTTTCCACATGTATGAAATGTGTTTTTTATGTCTCTCTCCTCTCTTATCTTTACACAGAATATCCATATATACTACCAAATATACTGTAGGACTTAGACATGTTCAAGACTACTGAAGGACAAGCTTTTATTAATTCCTTCTGCTCTGAGTATCCCTTTGGCTTTCATTGGGAGTACCCTGTAGAAAAGCCTCTCTTCTCTTCTACTTCCCATGCTAAGTCTTAGCTAGTTTTGCCATAGGGAAGACCAGACCCTGCAATTATTCACCTGTAAAAAGAGTCTTTGTCTCTTATTTTTTGACATTAATTTTTTTTCTACTTCCATGTAAGTTGGGGAAAAAATTGACCCTCAGAGTAAAAGTGGAATAGCTGAGGGAAAAAGAAGTACACAGATAGTACTCAGGTAAATATTTGTGATACAGTGGTACCAGGGTAAATATTTTCTTCTGATTAAAGGGTAACCCCTGTAGCCTCCTTCACCAATTTTCTCCTCTTTTACTTTTAACAGATCAGAATGCTGCTTCAGGGCTTGGTTCACATACTTTCCCCCCTTTCTTTTCCATTCTCACAGCTTTAAATACCTTACATTCATGGTAATGAGGAACCTGAAATAAATAAAACCAAATTAGAACTTCCCTTTGGATTTCAGATTCATAGTAAACTATCTTTCACACATCCATTTGAGTGTGTAAAGAAAATGTCATCCATAATTGAATTTCCAAATTCCTGATGTCCCCCACTTATCAACATCAGCATAACCAAAGCTTCTCCTCTTGCATAATTAGTAATTTTAACGAATAGCAATTCTATTCTTCCAGTGTGAGGCCAAAACCTTAGATGCCATTCTTGACTAAACTTGTATTTTCTTCACACGCAGTCATCCTAATTGATTTTCATCATTCTAAATTTGCTTTGACTCCACAGCCCTCTCCACAAAATGCAAGAAACATCCTAACAAAAATCAAATAACCTCATTCTTCTGCTTAAAATTCTTTGAGTTTTTTCTCATTTAATAAATACCAAATACTTTATACTAGCTCTAAAGACCTATTTAATTGAGATTGCCACTACAGCTTTAACATTTCTCCTTTATGCCCACCTCTTATTCATTCCTTCAGTGGAATGAAGGGTATGTTGTACAAAACCATGTGTTCTGCTGAGTTATCTTATACTTGAGGAGAAATCAGTCAATTTTTTTAATTAGTAAAACTACACTGGACATACATAATTTCAATTGCATATAGGCTATATAATTATTCCTGCTTTTTCTCTGTGTTAGAGATATATAGGTTTTATGTGTTATTTGGTATGATTTGTAGGTCAAATTTGGTATGATGTTTGGGTCTGGGAATGCTCAAAAGTTTTTCCACACAAATTAATGGTAATTGTTAGCTTTATGCCATTCCAGCTTATGAAAAAGTTCACAGGAAAACTTTACTTGTAGGTAGTGGTGAAAACCTGCATATGTGTGTACCTATATTTGTGTGTACCTATATGTATATTTACCTGTATGTGTATAATATATATATATATATGCACATTAATTGATAAATCAGTAGCAACTATATCAAGAATGTATCTTTTAAGTGTTACTCTAATTCTAGAGAGAGAGATCGTGGAAAGAGATATTGGAATAACAGTGCATTAATTAGTTAGAAGGATTTTGGATTATATGGACAGAGATTTCATATAAGTAAGGTCATAGAAAGAAAGATTAATTATTAAGGTCTTCAAAGAGACCTTTATTTTAAAATATATTTAGGCTGAACTACTTTTGAAAATAAGTGACTAACTTTAATATTTGCAGTTGATACTTATTTAGGGAGTAGTAATTTAAAAATGCAGCTTAATATTTGATTCATAAGCCACATTAGCTAATGTTTGTTAATCAGCTGCTTGGGGTTCAGTGAACAGCTGTACAGGATCTATTAACATTCAGGACCTAAGACAATTCCCACAATGCATGATATCATGGATGCAAATAATATGGAATAATCCAAATGAGCCAGTTAATGAGAAGCAGCAACACCTCATTTAGAAAAACTGTTTTAATAAAATGTCACTTAGATTCTGAATAATTTAATAAATAAATAACTGAATTCAGTTATTTTTTGATCAGTACATCAAACAAGTAAGTTTACAGTAAATGTAAAGATTTGCTTAGAAATTTCTACATGGTCACAATTTCAAAATCATGGTTCCCTAATGTTCCATATTTCAATTTTAAAATAGTTTACATGCAACATATCAAATTGTATACTTAAATATAATATACTGTATAGAATACTGTTGTATTTGTTATGTTAAGGTGATCATGCTATATTGCAAAGCTTTCCTTTCTAAGAAACTTTATTTTGGATGTAAGTCCAAAAAGTACTTTTATGATTGAGTTCCCTTTTTTAAAAAATGACCTCAATAATGTTTTGAAAACAAATTCATGAAACTATTGCAATGTTTTAGATGTATTTAAATATCAGTGAGTTTAAAGTTAAGAAAATTATGCCCTGTATAAATTTAAGTTTTATAAAATGTATACTAGCCAATTTAGCACCCTAATTTTTTAAACTAATGGTCATATTTCTGATATTCATGAAATGAATTGCTAACTGGGACAAATAAGCATGTATCATAAATGGTAAAAAATTAGAGAAAGGGTCAACATAGCTCCAGAAAATGGACTTAGAAAGAGAAGAGAAAGATAAAATTTTGAGAGCAGAATGCCAAATAAGCCTGGGGATATTATGATAAATAGAAAGTGATATACTATTGAAAACATTTTTCCTCATACCACTTAAAGTGCATTGCTATAAATAACACTGGGACACAATCTGATTAACAACAAATGTAGAAATCCAGACAGTGGCTTAATTTAAAGGGAATACTGGTATTTTGTATAACTTTAAAATTTACATTTGCTTTCCATTTCCTAGTACACTCAGGCTCTCTTTTTATATATACCTTTTGCTTTCTTATTGTTATGGCCATTATTCATCCAAATTAGTTAGAGGAGAAAAATAAATTCCTAAATAGGTATAATTACAGTGGCCATACCTTAGGTGCTGCTCTTGAACTGAAGATGAAGTGCTAATAAATTGAAGTGGAAGGTGAAGGTAGTCTAAAGCAAAAGCTTTCAGAATCCATAGTAACCCCTTCCTGTCTCCTCCCTCTCCTGCTGTTTTCTTTCCCTTCCTCATCTCCCTCCCTTTTCCTTCCATCCTTTCGTCCTTTCATCATCACATCTCTTTCTCGTATACCCTTTTCTACCTTTCTTTTACATGTTTAGGAAGTCCTGTCAAATTGGTCTACTTAAAAAATCAAAGACAATACCTCTGTTTCACTATCAGCTAAATTCATCTTTGCCAAAAAACCTAGGGCAATGCATTAGCAGGTTCTAGACCTCTTTCGGGGTAGGGATGGGGTTTTCTGCCTACCACTGTGAACACTACATTGTAATACTGGTTTTCTGTATACTTGTTCTCCATCAATCCTTAAATGGTATGAGTTGAAAGAAGACCTTTGTAAACCAAGAAGGTGGAATTTTTCTTCCTTATTTTAAAACACTTATTGGTGAATTATTTAAAATGTATTAATATAGATATTTTTTCTTGGTGTATAAAATAAAATGAGTTATTTGAGATATAGAAATCCTCCACTGATGTGACATGTGCCTAGAAAAGCTAAGTCCCCCTAAAAATGATAGGACCCCATATCTGACAGAAGCCAACTATTTAACTATTGAATCTGAAGCCCCACTTGCATGAATGAATTCTTCTCTTTCTTTCTATCTTTCTTTTCTTTTTTTAATTCTAGATGGGATATATACTTTGCTTGGCAGAGACATATATCCCAGTTTTAAATATACCCACTTAATAAATAACTTTTGTAATAGAAATGTATTTCTACAAAATACACTTTCTTCTTGCAATACTAAATATCACATTATTCTCCATATTGTTGTTTCTACTAGACTGTTTGAAGAAAATGTACAGTATTTTGTTCCTCTTTGTATTCTCAGTACCCAGAACAAGAGTAGGTATTTTTAAGCCCTCAGTATATTTAGATTGGCTAGATTAACATCCAAATGATACTCAGATTTTTACCTTATGATTTTCACTGCCTTCCCTTCAAGAAAGGGGTTTTGTTGTTACATTTACTAAGGATAGGTCAAAATAGTTTAAATTAATGATTAATTGAGCGATATAAAATGTTAAAAATAGTTTTTTTCAAATAGTGTATAGAAATCATTATGAATCAGGGTTATCTTTTCATCATGAAAAGCAAAAACTGTGCCTCTTACTCACAATGACTTTAGAAATGAAGTTCCCATATATGGAAGATAAGTAAATTTTAATTAGCCTTGTCGATCAGCCAACTGTCTCTATACACTTAAACCCATCAGATTACCTTGACAATCTCATTGTATTTAAATGTATCTTCCTAAAATCATAAATTGGTTTAAATTATGAGTTAATATGAATTCTATTTTTGCAAAATATACCTACATATTAATATAAAATATTTTTTTAAATGCTAAAACTCATTTCATAGACATAAGGGGAGACATATGAAAAAAGTGAAAACTGTTCTGAGTGAATCAAAGTTAAATTACTTTCTAAGCTCTGCTTGGTAAGCCAAGCTCAGTTATTAGGAAGCTACTAATTGTTATTCTGCAAAGAAGCAGGTATGTGCCTTCCTTTTGCATTTGTTACAAGCAGATAACGAGCTAAACTTGCTATGAAGCAAAAAATTTTGCCGAGTGTCTCATCCGATGATTTTCAGTCTAAATTTAGCCCCTTCTTTGACTGTTTCCTAAGGCTTGATTATATAAACAAGTGATGAACATACAATTTTAAAATATTTGTGACCTCTCTCTGTGTTTAATTGTTTAAAATGTTCAGAAGTCATGATTTTTTTCCAAAGTGAGAAGTGCTTTTTTCTCATTGTAAAAGCAACATTAACATTGGAAAGCAATTCAAATCCTAAATAAAATTTTAAAATAGCAACATAGAATAACTAAAAATGCTATTATCTAAATTCTTTTAGGTATTTCCCTTATGGGCATAAGGGTTATTAAATGATCATATTTTATATGACATTTGTAACCTATCAATGCATTTTGAAAATTGTGGATACCTGCCCATAACAATACATTTATATCTACTTTATCATGTAATGTTCTATGCCAATTATTCCACTGTATTGCTATGATATCGCTCCTGTAACCAGCTCTCAAATTATGGACATTCAGATTGTTGTCGCACATGTTAGGTTGTTAAGGGGTGACACCTTAAGTGTTCATCAGTACAGGATGATCTGTTTCACCACGTGTGGCACTGTGTATGGGGGAAGAATCTGAGAGGGACCAGTACCACTTGCTCAGGACTTGCTCCTTTTCCAGGCACTTCTCCCACTACCTGTATGGGACTGGAGCCTCTCTAGCTGTTGCTTCAGAATGGTCCCTAGAGTGGGTGGGTCTCCACAGGAGACCTAGGATCCTGGGGGCCTCTAAACAAATGGACTCTGCTGAGAGACCAGCTGTTTCTTCCTTTGCCCCAACCCCCACTGATCTTCACAGTCAGAAGCAGTGAGACATTATTTTCCCAGCGCTGGAACATTGAGCTTCGAGGTCTGATCTGGTGCTGATAACGCTCTCCAGGTGTCCCTCCTGACTTTTCTTAATGTGTGATGCACCTTTTGTGGGCTGGGTACAGACATTGTTGCAGCCACCTCCAACACATACCTTGTTCTCCCCACCTGCCTCTGTGCCTCCTACCTGTCAAGATGAGTATTTTTTCTTTATTTTTTTCTTTATCGGACTTTCATGTAACTTCATTTTCTGGAATTCCTCATTGTCTACAGTTTTGTGGTAGTTGTATTCCTTCTCAACTGTGGAAGGAGATGCAGCATGTCTACCTAGGCCTCCATCTTGGCTGGAAATCTGAAATCTCTAGTTAAAATAAATAAATAGTTTTCATGGTCAAGTAGATGACTTACTTTCTGTAGTTTTCCTAAGAATATAAAGATTTATTCCATCAATATAAATACTTGTAACAGTTTCATTTGTGAAAATACTTAAGCTTGTTGATAGAATATTCAACTCCATTATAGTCTATCTTAATAAACAAGATTTATCAGAATTCAGAAGGAGATATGTTGAACTCTCCCAATTATAATTATTTTTCAGAAATATATCATCTTTGAAAAGTTTGCTTTATTCATTCTTCTACTGATGGATATTTGGGTTGTTTCCCATATCTTGGATATTATGAAAAATGCTGCAATGCATGTGGCATAAGCATGAAATGGAATATTATCCATACTTTACAAAGCAGAAAATATTACCATGTATGACAACATGAATGAATCTGGGGGATACTATGCAAAGTGAAATAAATCAGTCATAGAAGGATTAATACTGCATGATTCCATTTATACATGATATCTAAGATAGTCAAATTTATAGAAACAGAGATTAGAATGGCAGTTACCAGGGACTAGCAGAAGGGGAAAATGGGGAACTGCTTTTCAATGGGGATAAATGTCAGTTATGTGAGACAAATAATTCTAAAGATCTGTTGTATAACATTGTGCCTACAGTTAACAATGCTATACTGCACTTAAAATTTTTAGAAGATATATTTCATATTCATACCACAATATAAAATGTCTATTCAATGTTTATTTCTAAAAGCTTTATATTATAGTAAGTAAATAAGAAATGTTATTGAAAAGATAAAAAATGAAAATTTTTAAAAAGATTTTATTTATTATTTTTAAAGAGAGGGGTAGGGAGAGAGAGGCACAGAAAGGGAGAGAGAGAGAGAGAGAGAAAGAAATCAATTTATGGTGGTCTTTCACCTGCCTCCAGCTACAGACCTAGCTGGAGACCTGGGGTTGCAACCTGGTTATATGCCCTGGCTGGGAATTGAACCAGCAACCATTAGGTTCTCAGGATGGTTTCTTATCCACTGAACCACCAGCCAGGACTGGGAAAAGCTCTTTTGAAAGTTTTTTTTTTAATATATATACTTTCTACCTTATTCAATATATGAAGGTTTAGGTTAATTGTATTTTTTTAGAAAACTTAAAATTAAAAAAAATTATCATGTTTCTTTTTTTCCCTTGGAAATGCATTTTTCATAGATTCCACTGTACTGGAAACATTGCCCAAACTTTTTCTGTTGTTTACAGTTGCCTGGGAATTCTTTTGTTAATCTCTTATCTGAACTTGTTTTTATTACTTTATTTTGTTTTATTATTATATTTTTGCTAAATAACATATGTGTAGTTTTAGTTTTTCACCCATTCTAACAATGATCCATTTCTAGTCAAGAAGTGCAACATGCTCACATTTAGTGTTATAAATGCTATAATTGTTTTTATTACTTGCATTTTATTTTATGTTGGCTATTCATTTTGCTTTGCTATTTTCTTTTTTATCCTTTTGCTGGCTTTATTATACTTGTATTATTCCCTTTTTTTGACTTGCTAATTACATTCTACTATGCTTTTCAATATGGTGATACTTATCTTACATTTCTAACTATCAGAATTTAATGTATCTTTTTTCTTTATTATATTAATCAAAGCAAGTGTCAATCTAAGATAAAAAGTTTAGAACACATTAAATCCTCCACTTATGTTTTTTGTTCCCTCCTGCATTATTCAAAATAAACAAAGCTATATGCTAGGTGGGGCAAAATCCCCAAATCTTTGTCGCTTAGCACATTACAGTTTTTCATTTTTGCAGAGTTTGTGGGAGCTTTAGCATCTTTGAAGGGAAGCTCCCTCTGAGTGAAGAATCCAATCATTTAAGGTGTTTTCATCCTTTAACTCAACCATCTTATCACATGGTTCCTTGGTGTGTGTGGTAGAGGAAGAAAAAGCTGAAGCTCAACAATGTATTCATAGGCTTCACTGCCACTTGCAGGTCATCATCCTGATTTAGTCACATGGCCACGCCCTCACTGTAAGGAAGTCTGGAAAATATCTTGATTTATTTGTGCTCAAAGGAAATGATGAAAACCCATAGCACTATCTTGCTTTACCTCCCTATACTTCTGAATTCTTCATCTCTTGAAAGAATTTAAAACTTTTAGTTTCAGGATGTGTTGTTTTCCATATATCTCATGTCTATATAGTTGTATAACATACTTGTAAGAAAATAGGAATCAAAAGAAAAGCTATTTTTCTTATGGAGAAAAGAAAGAGGTTTATATATGGTTAATAAGTAGGTATTAGGAAGACAGATAATTTAATGGGGAGGATACCACACTGGTTTACAATCTTTCACCCATGGAAGTGTGTGGGTCAAGAACATAGTGTTTATCCAAATAGAGCAAGAAGTTCAGGTACAGGTCCCACCCCCAGTGGTCTTGGTTGCAAGTTCCTCCTTATGTTAATGATAGTTTGTTAAGAAAAAATCACTAAAAGCCAAAATAGGCTGTAATTGCAGTAAATTGATGATTTCACTAACTCTATGTAAGGCTAATTCTGATGAAAAAATGTGGGAGAGCTTTCGACACTGGAAGTTATCAGGAAGTGCTTGGGGATTGTATATAATAGAATTTTTTTTTAAAGCCTGGGAGCTTCAGAAATTCTTTGTTATTACAGAATTATTGAATCTCACAAAGTATGCTTCAAGTCAATATAAATGAACAACTGCTGGTGGATACACAGCTATTAAAACAAACAAACAAACAAGCTCTAGGACTGGGAATAGTTGATTTGGTGACTGACCTTGTTTTATTAGCCACAGGGCTGTTTGCTACTTTGAATTCTTCTTCCACTCACTGTCACTTAAGTAATTGAGCTCATCCTAAGGTGATGGGGTAGTTAAAAGAGTCCAATTATTTTTAATGCTTATCTCATTTATTCACACACTCATGCAGACATATATATATAGATAAATATGTATAGGTGTTTGTGTTTATTGTTATCTTTTCCATTTTTAAGATCTATGTTCTTATTCGTTTTTTTTCACTCTGTTAAAAGCATGTATCAAGTATGCTCTGACAGTCTCTAAAATTTGCATAGTGCTATCTTTCTTTTATTTTGATGGGTGAATGGTAACTTGTCTAGCTATAGAATTCTTCAAAGGCAAATCATTTTCTCTCAGTAGACTAGATATTATTTGATTATCTTCTTGTCTACTGTACTAAATATAAAAACATATGATTGTTATTCCATTATAAAAAAATGTGTTCTTTCTGTTAGGAAGTTTGTAAAATTCTCTATTATATTTGTTTATCAGGAATTTAAAAAGCATGTGTCTAGGTCTTTTTGTTTAAATTAATCTTGCTTGATTCTCGGTGCTACCTTTCAATATAAAGAATCTAGTTTTAGGGTTTTTTTTAAATAATCCTTTATTATTTGACTATTGGTTACATTTTATTCTACTCATTTTGTCCATTCTGGAATGTCCTCTTTGAGATATCATATCTTCTGAAGTTATTATCCGGGTTTCTCATCTTTCCCATTATTAGTTTTTTTTCCTTTTCTTTGCCTTGCACTAGATATTCTAATCCACTAATTCTCAATAGTTACCACCTTTTTTTTTTAGTTTGTTGGTTAAATTTTAAATTATAAAATTATTTTTATAAAACATCATAATCATCTACCCTGGCTGGGTTGCTCAGTTGGTTGGTGTGTACAGTAGTCTCATACACTTGAAAGGATACTAGTTTGATCCCCAGCTGGAGTGCACATGGGAGACAGCTGATCAATGTCTCTGTCTCACATCACTCTCTCTCTCATCAGAAAATATATTCTTGGGAGAAGATTATAAACATCATAAGCATCTTATTCTTTACTTGAAAATATTGAGGTATTTTTTCTGCTTTTGAATTTCACCTAAATCCTTGATCAGTTATATTCTAAGTGTTGAACTTGTCCTTCCTTTCTCTGGTTCTCTATTATCTTAAGTAGTTACTGTATTCCTTTTTGTTGCTTACTCTTTTGTGTGGTCTCACCTGGCAAGCCACGTTGTTAGTGATTGGGGCCACTGCAGCAATTTCTAAACCTGTGGGCTGGTGGTGAACCATGGAGGGTGAACTCAGATCAGTGATCCCTCTCCAGGTCTTCACAGGTCATCTGCAAGGAAAGCAAGACTAAGACCATTAAATTGGCATCACTCCTATCAACAAGATGACTGCCAGGTCAGCTGGGTTTAGAGCATGCACTGTAAAATCTGGTTCAAGAAGGAAACTACCTGGTTCAAGGATGACTACCTAAGTCATGCCAGACATGTAGGGTGACCTGAACAGACACACCTGTAGAGGGGGTGCGCCCCAAGGATAAGCCCACAGTAAATTTCCTGAGGACTCATCAAGGGCCTCAAAACATTTATTGAGAGACTCAGAGGGTAAAGTAAACCATCACAATAAGAAGTGAGGACCTCAGACACCACCGCTGAGACAGCTGAGCCCCAGCTCCAAGGTGCTACTCCACGTTGTGCTGATCTCCTGACTTTCCTGCTGCTGGAGGCTCTGCCCTGCTGGATGGACAACTTGGCTCTGCTGCTGGTTGGTTCCAAGAGACTGCCTGCAAGATGCTGATGGCTCTTCCCTGCAAGATGCTGACGGCTCTTCCCTGCCTACTGTGTTGTCTCCTGGATCATTTGGCTGAGACTCTGGAACTTGGGTTCGATTTCCCCCATTGACAGTTGTGTGTTATATTCTTCCTAGACTGTTAGAGTGTGGGTAGGATATTAGTATGTATTGATGTTCTACTTCAAGTGAACCTGCATTTAATCAATGCTGAGCGAAAGGCATAATTACCTCATGTAACTCTTGTTTATTCCTTGGTGCTGGGTTGCTCCATAGGCAGCTTGTCAAGTGGTGGCCTATAAGAAAGACCATAACATGGCCCCCTTCTTAAGGATGGGTTCAAGACAGCCTCCGAGGGTGCTCCTGCCAATCAGGGACAGGTTGTTTGAGAATCACATGTGAGCATGTCAGGGAAACAAGATAACTAAGGTCTCCTCAGTGTGACTGACAATATTTTATTGCCTCCTGAGCTTGTTCAGTAAATCTATGTCCAGAATCACCATCAATGGTTATATTAGAGTCACAATGAATAAAAATGACCTCTTTGGGGATGAAGGGGGGCTGAAAATCAGGTTGTGCTCTTCTGACTAAGCCACATACCCAAGAAGGAAGGAGCGTAACTGGTTTATTTAAATTTTTTTCCTAATTTACAATAAGATCCTACATGGAATAATAGTAACCCTGTTTAAAGATCTGTGCATAGTCTCAAAGCTGGATAAGCATCCTCTCTGCTTTAAGACACTCAGATCCCACCAGGGTTAGACGGGGCAACATATCATTTGATTTATTTGTCTCCCTAAGTAGACCTGTTTAGTTAACCTTCCAGATTTCTGCTGTTGTGCCTGTCCAAGTGATAGTTTCACTTCAGAAAGAATAGAAAAAGGCATCTAGCTAGGGGGAATAAAAATTCAAACATCTAAAATATGTTGTCATCTTGATAGGATCTATATATTCTATTGCTTTTCAATAGCACTGTTACTAAATATAACATATTTCATCTGTTATAGTTTTTGCATACATATTTATCACCATTAGTTCCTCATATTTTATCCTTACATTTTTAAAGAGAATTTGGTGTATATATGAGTATATTTGAGTATGTGTGTGTGTGTGTGTGTGTGTGTGTGTATTGTCAGATGTAATTTTATTTTATTTTATTTATTTTTTAAATTTAATTTTATTGTTGTTAAAATTTAAACTCTACCGAAGTTATCCAGCATGGCTGCAGAGTAGCTGAAAGGTCTGTCCACTGCCTCACAGACCTGGACCAGTCTTGCAAGTAAACTACATAACAATCAATTCAAAACTCCAGCTGGGAGTAAGAGCATATGTGTGTCTACACGGGCAAGTGTAGGGGGCATGTATGAAAGGGGGCAGGAGCCTGCCTGCCTACAGGGTACCTGAGAGGATGGCATAGTCCCTCCAAGCAGAGCAGCTCCCATCACCACTGCCCGACCTGAGACCTCTGGCTGTGCAGCTTTGGGGCAAGACCCATTTTGAGGATTTAAAAATATCCTCCTAGAAAAAAGCCTTTGGAGTGCCTGCACCTTAGAGCCCACAAGTGTCTCTGTGCCCTCTGCTGCCAGAAGCCAGGACCTGAGGCACTTACTGGGGTGGGGCTGTTGTCTCCCTGACCCTCAGCACCACGGGAAGGGTGAGGGGACAGACTCTGACTGAGGAGGCTGTGATTAATGTCAGGAGCCCTGAGCTCTGGAGCAGGCTGCCGGGTGGTGCTGACTGCGGAAACAGAATGGCAAGAACAGGCCTCCCACAGCTGAGACCCGCTGGAGGAAGGGGCCCACCATCACCTCTGTCATAGTGTCTCTGCAGGACTCTTCCCAGCACCATGCAGGAGAGATCCAAGAGAAACTTCATCTAAAACTGTCAGAGGCTCTGGCAGGCTGTGGCCAGCCCTGACAAAGAGAGGAATGCAGGGACAACAGGCCCCCCAGGGCTCAGTGTTGCAGTGAGGGGGGCCACATGGAAACTATTTTAAAAGAGAAACTGAGGTGACACTCAAGACTCAGCAGAGACCCTGTGCTCCTGTGCACTGCTCCCATGTACTTGCAGGCACGTGCAGCAACTCTACCAACCAAGGCACCCAAATTGGAAAGGAGGAAGTAAAACTGTCATTATTTGCAGATGACATGATAATATACATAGAAAACCCTTTAGTTTCCACCAAAAAACTACTGGACCTCATAAATGAATTTGACAAAATAGCATGATACAAAGTCAATATTCAGATATCAAAGGCATATTTGTACACCAACAGTGAAATATCAGAAAGAGAAACTAGGATAAAAGTCCCATTTACCATAGCAACAAAAAAATAAAGTACCTAAGAATAAATTTAACCAAGGAGGTAAAAGACCTGTACTTGGAAAACTACAAAACACTTAAGAAAGAAGTTAAGTAAGATACAAATAAGTGGAAGCATAGAACATGTTCATGGATTGGAAGAATTAACATCATTAAAATATGTGTACTACTCAAAGCCATCTACTGTATATTCAATGCAATTCCTATTAAAATACCAATCACATATTTCACAGAGAACAAATATTTCATGAATTTATATGTAACCAAAAATGATTCTGAAGAGCCTCAACAGCCTTGAGAAAGAAGAACAAAGCAAGGAGGATCACAATACCTTATACCAAACAAGGCCACTGTAATCAGATGTTTGTTATTGCCATATGAACAGACACAGAGATCAATGGGACAGAATAGAGAGCCCAGTAATAAACCCTTGTCTCTATTGTCAATGAATAAATTTGACAAAGGTCGTAGGAGCATACAATGGAGTGAAAATAGCTTCTTCAATAAATGGTGTTGGGAGATTTGGAATGGTACGTACAAAAAAATAATGAAACTAAGACCATCAACTCACACCACATACAAGAATAAATGCAAAATGGATAAAATATTTAAATTTAAGTTATGAAACCATAAAAGTCCCAGAGAAAAACAGGCAGTAAAATTTCAGATATCCCACACAACGATATTTTTAGCCATATATCTCCTAGGACAAGGGAAGTAAAGGAAAAGAAAAAATAAATGGGACTACATTAAATTAAAAAGCTTCTACATGACTAAAGAAACAATCATCAAAATGAAAAGGGAATCAACCTTATGGGAAAGCATATTTGCCGATGATTCCTCAGACAAGGGTTCGATCTCCAAAGTATATAAATAACTCATATGACTCAATAACAGAAAGACAAATAATTTAATTTAAAAATGGGCAAAGAAGCCCTGGCTGGTGGCACAGTGAATAAGGCACCAGTCTGTGAACCCAAAGGTCCCTGGTTCAATTCCCAGCCAGGGCACATAACCAGATTGCAAGCCAGGTCTCCAGCCAGGTCTGTAGCTGGAGGCAGGTAAAAGACAACCATACATAGATATTTCTCTCCCTCTCTGCCTCTCTCCCTATCCCCTCTCTCTAAAAATAATAAATAAAATCTTTTTAAAATGGGCAAAAGATATTATTAAACCCTTTTCCAAGGAGGACATACAGAAGGACCATAGACATATGAAAGGATGCTCACCACTAGCCATCAGAATATTGCAAATTAAAACCACAATGAGATACTTGGTCATACCTTTCAAAATGGCCATCATTAATAAATTAGCAGACAAGTGCTGATGAAAATGTGTAGAAGAGGAAACCCTGGTGCACTGTTGGTTCAAATGCAGACTGGTACAGCCACTATGGAAAACAGTATGGAACTTCCTCAAAAACTAAAAATGGAATTGCCTTTTGACCCAGCAATTCCACTGCTGGGAATATACACTAGGAATCCTGAAACACCAATTCAGAAGAACCTATGCAACCCTATGTTCATAACAGCCTTATTTACCATAGTCAAATGCTGGAAACAGCCTAAGTGCCCATCAGTAAATGAGTGGATCAAAAACTGTGGTTCATTTATACAACGGAAAACTACACAACAGAAAGAAAGAACTCCTGCCTTTCAGGACATCATGGATGGAACTGGAAAGTATTATGCTGACCGAAATAAGCCCGGAGGCAAAAGACAAATACCACATGACCTCACCTATAAGAGGAACCTGATGAACAAAAAAGAACAGAGGAGCAAAACAGAATTAGAGACATGGAAACAAGGAAAGACTGACAGTGACTAGCGGGAAGCAGGAAGAGGGATAACGGTGGGATGTAAGGGAAGGGACTAGTCAAGAAACGTATGAATGACATGGACAGCAGGGTGGGGATTGTCTTATGGAAGTGGGCTGGTTGGAAAAATCAAAGGGAGAAAATTGGGACAATGTAATAGAACAACAATAAAATATGTAATACAGAAGTAGAATTTAAACTGTACTAAATTTTCCTTCATGACTTCTGAATTAGACAACAGATCAAAATTTATTACACTGTTTTTTATCAAAAATTCATACATACATATTGACCCACCTGATTGATTTTAATGATTATTTAGTATTGCAGGATATGTATAATTTAACTAATCCCCTGTTAGTTTACATTTTGCTTGTTTCTAATGTTTAAATTATTTTTCAATATTGTTATAATGAGCCTTTATAAATTCATCTTTTCACAAATAACGTGAGTACTTATGGAATATGTACCAAGGAATAAGTAGTTTTTAAGGATCTAGGGGATCAGAGAATAAAGTAGTTCTTAAATTTCTAAAAAGAAATTTCTGGAGCAAACTGCATATTACTTAAAAATTTCCAAAATATTAAAAAACTATTGAATGTCAGTATCTATTTACATAGTTATTCATAGTATAAAATATTGCTTTTTTCTTTATGTCTTTGTTCCTGGAGGATTTTAAAATAACTGCTCTTTTTACAGTTGCCAATATAAAAGGTGAAATGATAATGCATTGTTGCTTTAATTGGCATTTTTATTTGAGTGTATGATTGAACATCTTCTTATATGCTTGATCTTTAAAATATATATGTTCTTAAGTAAATTGCTTTTTAAAAACTGGAACATTTAACTCAGGTTTATTAGTTTATGCATGTTTTTTATACACTAAAAATAGTAACCCTGTCATGTAAATTAAACATTATTTTTCCCCAGGGTGTAAGTCAGACTCAGCGGCAGAGAGGAGTCAACACGTCTGGATAAAGGAGAAAGGGATCTATATGGCTCTTAGAACCTTTGTCAGGACTCAGGATCAGCTGAAGCCTGCATTGTCTGAATGGTTCCCAAATGAACTTCCATGGGTGCTGCTTTTTGGATACCCTGATATAATAGATTAGAAAAAAGCCACTCCATGCTCAATCCAGAAGTCCAAATTTAGGTGTGTCTCTCTCCAGGGACCATACTCTTAGCCATTGTGCTGTACAGCTACTTAGAGAGAATTAGTGTTTTTAGCCATGCAGACATAATCACGTACATGTAAAAAATATGTTTATAAGATAGTTGTGAACAGGAGAGTAGTGTATTGTGAACATTTATGATTTAGAGAATAAACAGTGGATGAAAAGATTTCTCCTTGACATTTATTTATTTATTTATTTAACCACTAACCATACCTTGTGCCTCTTGTTCTGAAAGGCAATAATCTAAGTCTTGAAAAAATAAGAAATGAATTTTTCTTAGAATTTTTTTTCAAAAGCTTAGGTGAACTACTATCTACTATAATACAAATATACAAGTGTTGCATAGTTTGGGGAAGAGAGACACTATTTTAACTTTTGTTACCCAATCCCCTTTCTACTAAGCAGTTCAATTTCTCCTCAAATTTTGTAAGATAACAGTTTTTTAAGTTGGTTTATAATTCCTCAATATCAATTTAGCATTTTCCATCATAATTTGTATTTTTGCTATCATCGTCTCTGCTTTACCAGCTACTTAATAATGCCCTGTTTCCTCATTTCTCGTGTACATGCTGACATTACAATCTTGAGAAAGCTTTTATCCTTTTCAAAAATATGTTATTCATAATATTTATTTTATAAATAATCTGACTGTGCTATGTAAATAATGGGCTGCTACTGGACCTTGTTGTTTTCCATGTTATAAGCAGGCAAATATATTTTTTTATTCACTGATATTAATCTATTTGGAGGATTGATATTGCTGAGTTATGCCATCTGTGTAAAGACAAAACAGTCTTCTAGTCAAATCATAGCATTCATTAAAAATGCAAATTTTAGGCCCTGGCTGGTGACATAGTGGATAAGATGCTGGCCTGAGAACCCAAATGTCGCTGGTTCAATTCCCAGCCAGGGCACATAACCAGGTTGCAGGCCAGGTCTCCAGCCAGGTCTGTAGCTGGAGGCAGGTGAAAGGCAACCATACATTGATGTCTCTCTCCCTCTCTGCCTCTCCCCCTTCCCCCTCTCTCTAAAAATAATAAATAAAGTCTTAAAACAAGAACTTTTTAAAAAATGCAAATTTTATTCTATTTCTTTTTCTAACCTGACATGATAGCTTTTCTTCGTATGGGGCTATATTCTTCTTTAAGTGGCAATATTAATAATGTGGGCCTCATTTATCTCAAATAAATTTCAAAAAATCCTTGTGCTAACTGTTGCAGTAACAACCAACTGATTAGGTCAAGATATAAGACATATGTTTTAAATACAAATTAACCTGCCTCCAAGATTATCATCCCCAAAATATAAATATTGAATGCTAAGAATCTTATATTTCTATAGTCAAATTCAGTGCCAGGAGAAAGGAACATGATAAAGCAACATAAGAGATATGAATGCCAATTACCACTCCCAGAAACAGACACAAATTTTCAGAAAGAATATGACAACAATTAGGAAACCAGAACAAAATTGTGTTGTCATTGTAAAGAAACAATTTAAATCTTGCTACATTTACACATGTTGATGGAAAAATATGTAGCTGAATGATTGTCAATACAGATGGATCTATCTATAAATGGATACATTTTGGAAGGATTTTAATGATCCACTCTGCATTCTTTTTAATGAGCTATATCAGCTTGTTTACCTCAACAATGTAATGACTTCAAAGAACCTTAAACTTGAATCCTTATTTTGGTCTTCTCATTCTTATGTGTAAAAATTACATAACTTTTATATCTATAGAAAAAATGATACATTTTACTACCATGTTATGAGTATTTTAAAGTAAAGAGTAACATGGTAAATATCATATAAGTAAGTTATTAACTTTATATCCATAGTGCTACTCATGATACTTCAGGATATTGAAAGGTCAAGAACATTGCAGTTTCAAAAATCATGGAAGCTACTGACCTTGGGTTTTCTTAATGCATCCTAGATATTTATACAACTTTGAGACTTAAAACTCACAACTGTATGTGCATAATCATTTTAAATTCAGATCTTTTTATGATTAACTATATAACTATGTAAAGACTTGAGGCATATATATCTATAATGTCCAGGTTCATATGAAAATTTCAGTAGTATACATTTTATCAGCCTGGATTTCTGGTCCAAAGTTATGCTTGAACTACTAAATAGCAATAGTTAATAATTTATTACCTTTGTCACCATAGCACACCTCTATCAGGCAATATAAACACAATTTATCAGTGCAAAAGCAAATTTGATGAAAATAAATTTTTGATTTATAAAACTCATATGATATATTCTGTGTCTCAGAAGAATGAGTTTGGGTGGTTTTTAAGGTCCAACAGGGTCACACATTTTTATTTTATTTTATTTTATTTTAAATTTTGGTTATTTTACTCCTGCAGCAATATATAAATGCGTGAGGGCTTCAACAATGCTATGTCATTTACTACAGATAGTGGCTATTACTATGGGTAGTGGCTGAAAATTCAACATTGAAGTCTAAGTAAGGAGTTTAAAGGAATTTCCTGTTAGAGGGTGAGTAAAACAAAGCTTACTTTCAAAACCTGTGGGCATGGAAGCATCCTGTTTTATCCTCTTCTATTTCATAGCTAGATACTATCTCATGACTTCAGAGAGTATGAAAACTAATGATTGTTATCCTTTACCCAACATAGAGAAAATAAGTAGGCTATTTTCAACCTTCTCTGAGCTCCAACTCTTTTACAGTCCTGGAGACTTTTAGTCCTGGAGACTAAGAATATATTTCAAGTTACAATTCCACCACCTGGAGATAAGAAAGCAGAAGGGCTAGTTAAAGCATGCCTTGTTTAGGTTCTGGGAAACCGGTAATGACAGTAACAGAAACATGTTCTCTGCAGTCCTAATCCTATTGCTTTTCATGATAATAAAACTAGGTGATAGATAAATCCAAAAAGCTTTTGAATCACACCTGAAACCTCAAGTTATAGCCAACATCTGATCTTAAATATAGAACTCTAATATATTTCCATTTTCCTCTGGTGCAGGGGCAATTTTTTTGTCCTTTTCTAATCAATTGTGGGTGCCTTCATTGCCCAAAGCATCAGTTTTATTAGTGGTTTCATAGGTGTCCTTTACTGCAAATCAACAATTCATAACTGAGCAGACCTATCAGTTTAGAAATTATGCAATGACACAAATTGATGATCCAGTTTAATTTGCCAAGCATTCTCATTGATCTTACCTATGAATCAATTTGTTGCCAAATATGTATGTGTGTGTTTCAGTTACACTACAAGTTAAAAATTGATTTTTTTTCAAAGAGATTTGGTTTTCAACAAATCATCCTAGTTGACTTGAAGGGATTCTTCCTGAGAAAATAAGTTAATATAGATTTTGTAAATTTCTGTGAAGATCTCATTTGAAGTAAAGGCGAAGTTTTCCATTGTCAATTGTTTTAAGGATTTGAGAAAGTGTATTGCAATAAATAGTGTTTTAAACAAATTTAAGTATAACATGTGGTAGAAGTAACGTAGACAATCACATCTAACTACATACCTTTCAACATCAAAGGGACATATTTGGTTAATAGGATTGATTTTTTGTGAAAATGGATATTAACATAATAATCATAACTATTCTTTAGTTTTTTGTAAGTTGAGGGTTTAATTAAATTTTGGATTAGATTTTAGAATAATAAACCTAAGTTCTACAGAGATCTCCAGTTCTCAGGGATTCTCTTTTCATATCTGTATTGCATTTAAACTACCTTCAAAGTTTCTTAGTGGTTTTATAAAGGGTTGATCTATCCTTTGTTGACCATTATAAATGTATTTGGTTCCTTTCCTAAGATTTGAATAGAAACTACTTCTGCTTTCTACCTTGTATTATTACAATTCCACATGTGAACAACTCTCTTCATACCATCTGCTCCTGAAGCACATGAGCCATGCCATTGGGGAATACGTTAGCTTCCTCCTAATGCTGTAACAAATAACCACAAACTTGGTGGCTTAAAAATACAAATTTATTCATTGAACAGCTGTGGAGCAAAATGTCTAACTAGAATAAAATAAGGTTTTCAGGACAGCCATGTTCCTTCTTGAGTCTCCAGGGAATTATTATTATTACTATTATTATTATTATTATTGCATTTTCCAGCTTCTTTTGCTTTTGCTTCCCATTGTTTTGCTTATAGTCCCATTTCAGCTGTTGCATCACCTGATCCATGGTCCACTGTGACATCACCTTTTCTGAATCCCATGCTTCTTCTTACCTCTTATAAGGGCCTTTATAATTATATAAGGCTCACGCAAAGTAATTTCCTCATCTCAGAATCTTTAAATCAATCACATCTGCAAAACTCCTGTAATGTAACAGGTTCCAACATTTAAAATGTGCTTGGGCTGGGTGGGTGGAGACACATTATTTTCCAACACAGAGAGGTATGCACATAAGAAAGGGTTCCACATTTTTAAGAGTTTTCAATTTTAAGCATAGATAGTTCCTGTTTCATAAAGTATGTTTACAATGTGTTTTGAATTTTTAGTATTTCCTGTGTCACTATTGTTTCTTAATGTTTTAATTTATATTAATTAATTTATGTTTGTTTATTAATTTTGAACTTTTGTAGAGACTGGCATTTATTTGTTTGAAGGACAAAGCAACAAAGTCAAAACAAAATATTTTTTAAAGATTTCTTTCACCATTTTCAGAGAGAGAGGATGGGAGAGACAGAGAGGGAGAGAGACATCAATGTGTGGTTGCCTTTCATGGAGCTGGCAGGAGACCTGGCTTGCAACCCCATTATGTGCCCTGGCTGGGAATAGAACCAGCAACCTTTGGGTTTGCAGGCTGGAGCCTTATCCACTGTGCCACCAGCCAGGGCCTCAAATCAAAATTTTAATATAATAAATTATCCATTAACATTTTAGAGGTTAATAGTATTTTACTTCATTTGCACTTAGCCTTTGGAAAACTGGGATGAAATATAGGAATTATATGTAGTTTTTATTATATTTTTAATATTACTCTGAGCTTTAAAACCTTATAATAATTATCTCTTTCTTTTGTTTAAACTATATGGATACTTTTTCTTTAATGATTTTTAAATTTTTAATTACAGTTGACCTACAATTTTATGTGAGTTTCAGTAATACAATATATTGATTAAAAATTTATATAACTGATAAAGTAATGAACCTGATGAGGCAAGTACCCACCTGGCACCATACATGGTTATTACAATGTTATTGACTATATTTCCTATGATGTACTTTACATCCCATGACTTCATAACTGACAATTTGCATGTCTTAATCCTTTCCCATTTTTCACCCATCTCCCTACTTCCTCTCCCATTTGGCATCTAACAAAATGTTCTCTGTATTTATGAGTTTGCCTGTTTAGTTTGTTAGTTTCCTTCTTTCGTTCTTTCATTTTTTCTTTCTTAGATTTCACATATAAGTGAAATCATATGGTGTTGATCTTTCTCTGTCTGACTCATTTCATTTAGCATAATATTCTCTAGGTCAATGCACATTGTGGAAGATGGTAACATTTTATTCTTTTTATGGCTAAGTGGTATTCCATTTATATAGGTACCTTTTATTTCCTTTAATATGTTCTTTATTTTATTTTAATTTTCATTTCTAATTGGTCCCTTTTTATCTTTTCTACCTTCATTTTTGTATTCCCTATTCTCCTTATTTAAGTTCTCACTGAGTTTATCTACTCTTCTCCTAAATTCACTCAGCATCTTTATAACCAGGATTTTTTTAAATATAAAAGAATTAACTTAAGTATTCCTTTTTAAAATATATTTTATTAATTGTGCTATTATGTTGTACCAATTTTCCCCCTTGTCCCCCTCCATCCAGTACTCCCCATTCCCTTTGGCAATTCTTCCATTAGTTCACGTCCATGTGTTATGCATATAAGTTCTTTGGCTTCTCCATTTCCTTTATTTTTCTTAACATCCACCTGTCTATTCTGTAACCACCAATGTGTACTTCATTTTTTTTCTTTCACATCCAAATCACCAGTTAATTACTGACTTCTGTTAGCCCCTCAAATCATAATACAAAGTTTTATTTTTGCAAAATGCTTATGTTAATTCATTTGTTTAAAGAATTACTATTTTAAATAATATCAATTGCAATATTACCAAACACATGCAAAAATACATTTGCACCCATACATATTTTTTACAAATACTTTAAGTACATGCTGGAAGAGTTAATACACAATATGTAAAATATGTCAATAGCATATAATTATTGCATGTTAAATGATAATATTTTAGATGTATTGTAGTAAATTAAGCATTTTTCTTTTCTTTAAAACTTATTTTACTCTGGAGTGCTATTTTTGTGAAATGTATCACAGAAATGGTATATTGCAGAACTCTCTATCCTAGAGACAGTGCCAAACCCATTGTAAAAAATGAATTTGGTTTCTGAGTCAGATCCCCCACCCTCGAGCAATACAACCCAACTTTATTTTAAGCTACTGGGACTACAACTTATTCTTTTTGGAGTTTTATATCTTAGATAGTAGATTTTTGGGGGAGGTCATGCAAAGGTCTTATTTCTTTTAATACCCTCTGTTTTTCTTCTACAGTGTTTTATAAGTTGCAGCCTTTAGAAACAATGGCACTGGCAGTGCTTGGGTGGTCCACAAAGAGTAGAAATTATGATATTTACTAATTTAAGGGGAAAACCATAAAAATTAAATAATTTTGTAGAATAATATTTTAGCTATGTAGTTCTAAACTAACCACTGAACTATTTAAGAGTCTATTGAGGTAAGGTTAGGTACATTCCATTTTAATAATGAAGTTTACTATAGCAATAATACATTTTCCCAAGCATCCCCAGTTTGGGATCCTTCATTGCTAGAAATGTCTATTTCCACTATCTATTTGAAAGGATTTGCATCTAATTTAAATTCTAATATGAGGATATATATTGCCTATGTATATGAATCTTATAGTTTAGTAGTTGGTAACTCCCATCCAAAATTAGTTTTCACTCTCAGCATCTTTTCTAACCTAAAGATCGACTAATTTGTCAACACAGCAACTACCAGTTGGTTGATATTTAAAACATAAATTGCTAATAAAATTCCTATCTAAGAAAAGTTAACCTGAAAGTTGCAGATACAATAAAAATAGAAAATTATACATTATTTAGTCAAATCTATTTATAACAAAATTATTTTAAAGCATTCACAAATTAAAGTTGGTTTTTATCCATTTAGCTAACCTGTCTTTTAATTGGTGCATTTAACCCATTTATTTTTAAGGTTACTATTTATAGGTATTTATTCATGATCAATTTTTCCCTTTGTACCTGTGTTCCTCTCTGTTTTTGTTTCTTCATCTTCTTCAAAAAGACCCTTTAGCATTTCTTGCAATGCTGGCTTGGTGTAGATGTAGTCTTTTAGCCTTCTTTTGTCTGGAAAACTTCTTATTTCACATTCCATTTGGAAGGAGAGCCTTGTATAGAGTAGTCTTGGTTGTAGACCTTTGTTTTTCATTGTTTGGAATATCTCTTGCCATTCCCTTCTGGCTTGTAGTGTTTCTGTTGAGAAATCAGTTGATAACCTTATTGGAGCTCCCTTGTATGTTATTAGCTATTTCTCTTTCTCTCTCTTTGCTATTTTTAGGATTCCCCCCTTGTCTTTGAAATTTACCATTTTAATTATGATGTGTCTTGGATTGGGCCTATTTAGGTTCATCTTCCTTGGGACCCTCTGTGCTTCTTGAACTTGCATGACTTTTTCTCTCCTCAGGTTAGGGAAATTTCAGTCATTACTTTTTCAAACAGGTTTTCTATCCCTTGCTTTTCTCCTTCTCATTCAGGTATCTCTATAATACAGATATTACTATGTTTCATGTTGTCCTGCAGCTCTCTTAAAACCTCTTCATTCTTTTTCAGTCATTTTCATTTTGTTGCACTGTCTGGGAATTTTCTTCTACATTGACATCCAGCTTGCTGCTCCAATCCTCTGCTTGATCTAGCCTGCATCTGATTCCTTCTAATATATTCTTCAATTCTGAAATTGTATTCTTCATTTCCTCCTAGCTCTTACTGATAGTTTCTATGTCCTCTTTAACGCTGCTGTAATTCTCAATATGTTCCTTGTAGCTTCCCTAGAGTTGCTTGTAGTTTTCTTTGGGCTAGCTGAGCTCATTGAACTTCTTTATAACCCTTATTTTGAATTGCATGTCTGATAGTTTGTTTGCCTCTAATTTAGCACTCTTTCTGAGGATTTTTCCTTTCATTTTGTTGGGGAGTTGTTTCTTTGTCTCCCCATTTTAGGTGGCTCTTCTTGTTTGTTTCTGTTTCTTAGATTGGTCTGCTTTGACTTCCTGTCATCGTGTGTGACCTTCTGTGGTGGAGAAGTGCACTTTCTCTACTTTCTGAATCCACCTGCTCATGTCCCAGTCTGGGCCCCATCAGCCTGTAGGAGACTACCAGGGATCCACTGTCTTTGTCTGTCTCCTTCAGCTGTTAAATCCAATTAATCTGTGGTCAACCATTAGGTTTGGGCACTGCTGGGCAGAGCATATTAATTCCTGTGGGCAGGGCTATCACTTCTCCTCAGGCTGCCACCAAGTACAGAAAAGTGGTTTGCCTGCTATATAGGAGATAGGTTAGCACTGGGTCCTCACAGGTTGCTTCCTCACCTCTCCTAGCAAAGCCACTGCCCCAAACTCTACCCCAGTGCCTTGTCTAATAGGTGTCCTATGGGCCCATTGGCACAGTGTCCTTGGTCACACAAACCAGATTGTTTAGGTATATCCTTTGGCAGGTTGTATGTTCAGCTGCTATATTTGAGCCTTGATTACTGTTGGCACCTCAGTAGGCAGGAATGACCCTCATGTTTTAAGGGCTGACATTGTCTACAAAAGAGAGTATTGTGCAGGGGCTGGTCCTATGGAGCAGGGTTCACTTAATCTACAGAGAAACCCCATCAGGTAAATACTTATAGTACTCCCACTTTACAATTGCGGAAATGAAGATGTGATTTCAAACAACTTTTTCCCAAAGCCATATTGATGTCTAGTAAATGCGAAGTCTTGATCTGAACCCAGGCAATCTATCTTTTAAGTCCATACTCTCACCTAATATGTGAATCTGCCTTTAAAAGTAACATAGACTCTCACTGCTTCTCTTCTATTTTATCACTTAGACATTGTGATAATAAGCATTATAAGATCCTCTCAATGCCCAAAATAAAGGACAAAAAAGGCAATTTACGATATGCTTCAGAGATGCACCAAGTAACTTAACACCACAGGTTTTGGGGACATTTATTCAAGTCTTCAATCATTCTAAGCTAGTCATGAACAAAATTCTGATCTAAGTGCTCTGAGTGCTACAAGGGTGAATTAAAGGCTATTGTGGACTCAAAGGAGCCCAGATTCTAGTAGGTCTGGTATTACCTGTGGATAATCTCTAACATTGTACAAAATGGTTTTGTTAATAGTGCTTTTAACCCTCCTTTCTCCTCCACACTACTATCTCATTCTTACCAGTTCCAATGACAAATCTTGATCTGAAGTGTAAGAGCTCAAAGAAATTTATTTCAAACCTGTAGGACTTATCACTAAATAGTCCTTACCACTTGAGTAGACTTTACCTCATTCTTATTTAGAAAATTTAATATATATCTTATTTTTTACTTTATACCTGAGTCCTTTTAATTGGTCTGTTTGGCATGTAAATCCTAATAGACTAGAAGCTAGTTTAAAATTTTCCAGCATCCCAACCCAGAGATAGTGGTTCTGATATGTAATTACAGCCTAATGATTGGGGTCTGATGACTTGCTGATAGAGGTTGTTGAAGCTTCCTGCTTAGTGCCTTTCCTTTCTAAGTAACATCCACTCCTTTATTCTTTATTGGCACGCTCTGGCTAGGTCAGTTGAATTTAGTTCAACAAAAACATATTGAGGGAAAAGATGTAATATTTGTCTTTGGAGTCAAGTCTTGGCTCTATCATTTTTAGTTGTGTGGCTTTGAGGCAATTACCTTTTTGGTTCCAGTTTTCTCATCTCAAAATAGTAGTAATAGCAATAATAATAACAACACTAACAATTTTTAGACTTTTCTATGTGGTAAGAACACAAAGAAAAAATGAGAAAATCAAACTGTAAATGACAAAATCAATAATTGTGTCAAAATACAGAAGTAAAAAGGCTACAAATTCATGCATATAACATTTCTGTTTCTCTATATAGGGTTTTGTATTAGAGGTGTCATGTCTGGCATGATACAGGATGTGGTAAGATTGCAATCAGACAAGAATACAGAATGGAATTGAGGAAATGCTCAAATTCAAAAGGCATAGATGTGGGGACAAACCATGGATGCGTGTGGTTTGATCAAGGGACTTGTCAAAAAAGGAGCCAGGAAGAGAAGCCAAGTTGAGTTACCTAGGAAAGCAGGTGAGATGACTGGAAACTGCACCTGGGAAGCAAACACTAGAACCATTTAATTATGAAGATTGACATCTCTTGCCTTGAGCTACTTTTAATGAGCCTGGAGTCTGGGGTATCTGTGACTCTTTTGGCAGCATTACTGTCAGAAGCTGCCTAGTACCTCACAGGAGGTTCATTGTAGTGTCATGAAGTCATACAATCACATGGCATTCTTTCATATTCTTTTCACACAATAACACCAATTTCTACCTTACTGGGGTACATTTCATTCTAAAAGTTTAAAATGTCTCAAAAATTCTAATGTGTAACATGAATAAGAGGGAAAAGTTATCTGTGCACTGCCTCTTTATTGAGGTACTGATATTGATGCTTTCACCAAATCAAGTTTATTCTCCATATTGATCAGAAGAGACAAGAAAGGTAAATTTCTATTTTTATTGATAAAATTAAGAAATAAATTGCTGAAACATAAATTGAAGCTAAGACTTTGTACATATCTTATAGTGGCTTTAGTTTTACTTTATGGAAATCAGAGTTAACCCAAGAAAAAGAAAAGATTCTACTATTCTTCAAATAAAGGGGATACCAATTTTAGATTGAAGAAACAAGGTTGTCCCTTCTTTTTTTCTTAAAGGAAGATGTAGGATGTATGAAATTATAAGGGGTATGTATGTTTGTGGGGGTAGGGTGAGGGTGGGGTGAGGCCATCAAGCATAAAAGGAAGAATTCTTGAGTCCTCAAATGGAATCAGTTGTAAACTTCAAATAAACCAACTTGTATGTACCACTTTCACTATTCCTGAAGGCTACTGTGGATTATCTAATTAACTGAGCTTCCTTCAAGGCCATAGCTTCTTCAAAATATCAAGGGAAATTTCAATACAGTGCCTGGATTGTTGTATATATTAGAAGTGACTTGCTGCATTCATGAATTTATAATCACACCTGCAAATGAGGAAGGAATCTTTAGAAACAGGAAGCATTTCCAAAGCCATGAATATGCATGCAGTGTGTGTTGCCAGAAATGTCATAATAAAAATAGTTTGTAAGTATCCAGGATCCAGCAATACTGCTTTTATTTTCCAGATGTCAGAACTCAGCCACTGACTAAAACAGATAAACATGAAATTCAATATTTAGGAGACACTGTTCATAGTGCTAATTTAAGAAAAGCCAGTATTATATGTATTGAAGGAATTTAACTGATGCTGTGGAGTGGTTTCAGGGGTATCAGGAAAGTTCAGTTCATTTCCCCTCACAAAATAATGCTTCAATGTTGGCTGGGGCCAGTACTTCATTAAAACTTTACTTTTAGTTTACTAAGATTTTGGTCATAAATATAATTGAAAAGGATGAGATAAAATATATCTATAAAATTAATACAAACACATATCAGCTTTTAGCAGTATTAATCACAAATTCTTTCTTAAGAGATATTTTCAACAGAGTATTAGAGGAGCCATGAGGTCTTTGAGGTATTGACAACTTGGGTTCAACATACATTGGTAATACTGTGATTCAGTGCAGTTAAATGTATTTTGGATACCTAAAGAAAAAAGACCTTCTGATTGTTTACTCTTCCACTTAGAAGACTTATTTTGCATCTTCATTATTTTATGAACAATTTTAACAGAATTTTGGGAGTGTATAAATGAGATTTATTGAGAAACAAAGAGAAACATACCTAAAGGCTTCAGAGATGTTGGGCATTAATTTTCTTTCTGTTTAATTGCATTGTTTTTCCTTCTGTATATTTAGAGCTTAAATTACCAGCTTCTTTGTGAATCATACATCTATGTTATCAACATTCATTAGTGTTAAAAACCTCTGGGGGCCTGCGGGAAAAGCAATGGCAAAGTCTTAGATACACGCAGGTTTTTTTTTTTTTTTTTTTTTGAACAGTGATTAACCTAATAAATATGTGCCAAAGGGGAGAATCCCTTGGAAATGCTGTTTCATTCATCCATACTTTGTATTCTAATAGATCACTTTGCTATCTGGAGAAGACATACTAATTAAAACAAGAACTAACCCTTCCCTTTAACAAGTTAGGTGTCTTTTTGACACACACAGTTTCTGTGTGTAGACCTTCATGTTATTTTACCTACTTTAATTAGGAGAGATTGAGTGATAATGAAATGTTGTCCTAGTATTGAGGTATTAGCTCAGTCTTAGGATTGTGGTGTTATGGAATATGAGAATAAGAAGCAATTTTAATTAAATATTTTAAAACATTGTTCTAAGCATGTTGACGCATTGGGTGCTAAGTGTTCTATGATGAAGATGAGGAGTTTATACTCAGATTCTAGAATCCAAAAATGAAAGCAACAAATAACCATTTAGTACATAATAAAATGTGGTGCCCAATATAAGAAAGTGCAAGTTATGTGAAACATTACACTGGAGACATTTAAATCAGCCTTGTGAGTAGAGTGGTGAAGGACAATCTCCTAGAGAAAATTATTTTAAACTGAGGCCTATGGAATACACAGAAACATCAATAAGAGGAGAAATAAGTTAAAAATATATCATAGGCAAGGCCTACTATTTGATCTATCATATTTAGAGGTACTTAAATAAAGTATTTGGTGAAGAGTATAGGATCAGAGTAGAGATGGAAGGAAATTTAATGCAGGTATTTTTAAAGATTTGAACCTCATATTTAGATCAATGGACAAGATTTTAGGATTTGAATCCAAAGCTAGATGTGCTGCCTCAGCTACCCTGTGGCCAAAGGTATGATTTCTGTTTGTCAGTGAATACTCTATATCAAATATAATTATCTTTCTATATTTATTTTTTCTCTCTTTCCATGCCTTCCTTATTATCCCTTTCTGTCTTATGGCCTTTATCACTTTTTTTCTCTCTCAAGAGTTGTTGACAGTATCCCAATGAATAATAGTTATGTATGATCAGTCATTGATCTAGATCACGATACATGTTACTGATATGACAAATGCAAATCTCTTAGTGGCTATAACAGAGCTAATCAAATTTAGTAATGGGTAAAAAGTGATTATGGTATTAAAATTTTATAACAACTTAATATGCAAAAATTTAATGATATAAATAATAGCACAAAATGAAACATTGACAGGAGCTATTATAGCTAATATGGGGTAGAATAAAATTATTGATAAATCAAATCTCAATTATGATTTCATAGACAACAATGAAATGTATTTTGGTAAAATAAAGAAAAAAAATGGAAATTGATTAATAGTACTTAATAAGAAATTGATTAAGCAGTTAAATTGGCTCCATGAGTTCACTAATAAATTCATCACTCTATAAAATTTCAGTTAAAATGTTTGCATTTTTTGCTTTTGTACAAGATTGGATTAAATTCATCTTCTTACCTGAAACAAAAATTGATAAAAAATATGAAACAGACTTGGCCTACTCACTTGGTTAGAGTGTTGTCCCAATGAATAAAGGTTGAAGTTTTACTCTCTGGTCAGGACACATATAAGAATCAACCATTCTTATGCATATAAGAATGCATAAACAAGTAGAAAAACAAACTGATGTTTTTCTCTCTCAAATCAGTAAATAAAAAATATGAAATCATATTTTTTAAAGAAATCAGATATTAGATAATGAATGACAGTGATCACATAGAGATAGAAGACAGAAAACTGAATTCCAGAAAGAGACTCACAAATATAATAAACTCAATTTTTGATATAGGGGCCAAAATTATTCAATGGAGAAATAATAGAGTTTACAACAAATGGCACTTAAACAACTGCATAGCAACTTGACCCTCCCAACCCCCTACAAAATAAAAGAAAGAAACTAGAATCAGACTACATTTTTTACAAAAATTAACTTGTAATTCATCATAGACCTAAACTTAAAAAGGAAAGATATAAAACTCTTAAAAAATAAACATAAGAGACAATCTAGGTGACCTTGGATTTCATGATGATTATTTTGATGATTATTATTTTGGATACAAGTAGGTGGTAATCCATGCACAGGACAAAAAAAAAAAAAAAAAAACAACAAAAAACAGAATCTGTGAAAAGGCACATATGTAAGACTTAGAAAATATGAGTGGAGACCTGGTTAAAAAATACCAGATTTTATTTATTAAAATAGTGCATTTATTTTTACATGTTTAAACTTCACTCATTTTCCGAGTATGCTCCATTTGATGCAATACATCTGTCAGAACTATTTTTCCACTGCTCAAAAGTTTTTGAAGTCATTGATTTTGATGCTTTTTAGTGTTTCTGCTGTTTTTTTTTTATTTGTTTGTTTGTCTCACCTCTTCCACATCAGCAAAACATTTCCCTTTGAAACCTTAGTCACATTGCAGCGCTGGTCCTAAACAGAGGCCATTGTCATTTCCACGAAGCTTTCTGCTCTATCCCAGGAGGCTACCCTAGAACTGATGGTCCCTCTCTCATTTCCATTTTTTCTTTATATTTGGCCCATGAATAGACCATGTATGTCTTGGAAAATAACCCAATGCAATCAGGTAGTGATGCCAATCACAGCTCGAATTCCAGATGTGATACCTTGATAACAGCAAATAAACATGGACCCCTAGTGTTTATTACCAAGTCTCTGACCTGGAGACAATGCTTTTTCTTCTTAGCCTTAAGAGAACAGGTAATCACAAATGATGCTTGGAAAAACAGACTTGCCTTATACTAAGTAAAAGACCCTGCTCAGCCATAACATAGGCTATTGAATGTTGAGCTGCATGATACCTCAAAAAACATCATGCTCATCCATTATGTTAACATTATGCTAATAAGACCTAGTGAAGAGAAAGTAACAAGAACTTTGGGTAAAATTTCTAGTCTAGGTATCTTTAGTTATTTGGGAGTAGAAAAATCTAAATTATAAAATTATAAAATGCATTGCTGCACCTTGCACATATAAGAAAAAGAGACACAAGCCTGGTGTACCTCATGTTTTGAATGTAACATATATCATGTTTGGGAATGCAGTTCTGATTCATTTACTAATTTACCTGTTAGAGTCAGCACTAAATTGATCTCTAAGCAGAAAAGAATCCTGCTTCTGTTCTAGACTGTAGTTCAAATAGCCAATCACTTGGGCTTTATGACCTAGCAGACCCAATAGTATTGGAAGTATTGTGATAGATTGAACAATTTTGTGAAATTTATGGAAAGCTATCATAAAAATAATATAAGAGTATAGACTTTTTAAACCATGCACTTATCTAACAATAACTATTTTCCACTTGAAATGTAGCTCTGCCTCGATACTGGGAGTTTGTAGAGTGAACACCTGTTCATGGGATACCACAACTATACAATTTGTATTACACATCATGCATTGTGTGATCTGATCCACCGAACCATAAAATAGGATGTGCACAGTACATTTTATTGTAAAATAAAATTAGACATAACCACATAGGTCTGGGAAGGTACAAATAAACTATATAAACAGATGGCTTAGAATCCCATGGTATTTGCTTCTACTGCTTCATTGACTCTCCCTCAACTATAACTATGACCTCATGTGTAGTTTCCCATGAACAGTTAATGGAGTAAGAAAATGTGAGTCTGTTTTTTCTGTTATTGTTGTTAGATTTCCAAGTTATACTGGTATTGGCTGGTGGTAGACTGCCACTACTTACAATTGCACTTAGTGACAGTCCTTAAAACAGTAGTGAAGGGAAATATTTCTGATGTTACAGTTCCTTTAGGAGGAGAGATGTTTTGAAATATGTATTATTTATAGTAATTTATAATGAGTGGCTAATGAATTATCTGGAAAGAAGAAGCCAGGCATATTCTACAAGGAGATCTTCAAAATAAATTAATGGTATGGAAAATATATTTCATGCAAATGAGAATAAAATAAACAAGCTGGGGTAGTACTACTTATATCAAACAAAATAGACTTCAAAAAAAGTGATAACAAGACAGAAAAAATGCACTTATACTACTAAAGCAATAAATCCCATAAGAGGATATAACCATTGTAAACAATTATGCACCCAACACAAGAGTACCTAAATATATGAGGTAAACCTTGATGGACTTTAAGAGAGAGATTGATAGTACTAAAGTCATAATAGGGGAAAACTATAACATATATTCCAAAAATATATAGGGAACCACAAAATATACCAAAAGTCACAGCATTCTTGAGAAAAAAGAGCAAAGTTGGAGAAATCATGCTACCTGATATAAAATTAAACTCCAAGACCATAATAATCAAAACAGCAAGGTGCTAGAATAAAAACAGACATGTAGATCAATGGAATATAATAAAGAGCCCAGGAATAAACCCACACTTTTAATATTTGACAAAAAAGGCAGAAAATACAATAACCTATTCAATAAATAGAGTTAGGAAAATTGGACAGATATGTGCAAAAACATGAAACTAGACCACCTTCTTATGCCATACAAAAAAATAAACTCAAAATAAATTAAATAATTAAATTCTTGACTCAGAACCATAAAATTCTTAAGAAAAAATATGTGGTAAAAATCTCCAACATGCCTTATAGCAACATTTTTTAAATCTTTTTCCTCAAACAATGGAAACAAAATGAACAATAAACAAATGGGTCTACAACAAACTAAAATGTTTTTGCATAGCAAAAAAATCATCAACAAAATGAAAACATGACCCATTGAATGGGAGAACATATCATCCAATGATACATCTGATAGAGGATTAATATTCAAAATCTTTAAAGAACTTATATGACTCAACGCACACACACAGACACACAAGACACATACACATACCATCTAATTAAAAAATGGGCAAATGACTTGAATAGACATTTCTCCAAGGAGGATATACAGATGACCAATAGACTTATAGAAAGATCCTCAATATCACTACTCATCAGAAAAATGCAAATTAATACCACAATGAAATATCTCCTCACATCTGTCAGAATGGCTTTCGTCAATAAATCTATAAGCAACAAGTGTTGGTGAGGATGTGAAGAAAAGGGAACCATCATGCACCGTTGGTGGGAATGCAGATTGGTGCAGCCATTATGGAAAACAGTATGGAATTTCCTCAAAAAAATTAAAAATTGAACTGTCTTATGACTCAGCATTTTCGCTACTGAGAATATATCCCAAGAAACCTGAAACACTTATTTGAAAATATATATGTACCCCTTTGTTCATTGTAGTACTGTATACAATAGCCAAGATTTGGAAACAACCCAAGTACTCATCAATTGATGAATGGATAAAATGCTATGGTACATTTATACAATGTAATACTTCTCAGTCATAAAGAAAGAAAGAAATTCTCACCTTAACAAAAATATGGATGGATCTAAAGAGTATTATGCTAAGTGAAATAAGCCAGTCAGAGAAAGACAAATACCATATGATTTCACTCATATGTGAAATTATTGAACAAAATAAATAAACAAAGTTGAAACAGATTCATAGATACAGAAAATACTGGCAGCTTTTAGAGTGGGGGTGTTTTGGGGGCTGGACAAAAAGATGAAGTGATTAAGCAAAAGAAAATCCCCAAAGACAAATGTGTGGTGATTACTAGAAGGAAACAAGGGTGGAAGAATATAGAACAGGGTAAAGGGAAGATAAATAATGACAAGAAGGTGACTTGACTTTGGGTGGTGAACATACAGTGCAATATACAGATGATGTCATATAGAATTGTATGTCTGGCACCTACATAATTTTATTAACCAATGTCACCCCAATACATTCAATGCTTTTATAAAAAAAAAGGTAGAAAGAAAGAAAGAAAGAAAGAAAGGCAGACAGGCAACAGGAATAGAGGTAGGCTTTTTAAAATGGATATAGAAAGGAGATATACATTTCTTACCTAATTTTCCATTAGGAAAATTATTTTTTTGGTTGATAGTGTCAACATTTTAGTAGAGAAGATGCTCCATCCAGTTGAAAATAGGGTGGATTTTCCCCAAGTCTTCTCTCTTAATGACATGAGTCAATGAACATATTGGCCATGATTGAGACTATGTGCACTTGACTATATAGGTTTTCCCCTCCCAACAAAGTTGATCTGAGTCTCCAGTATTTAATTATTCACCAGGAGTCTGGGCATCTGTTTAAAAAATATTGATTATTTTTCATTTATTTCATCATGCTAGAGCAGCACTTTTTACTTTAGGAAGAGCCTGAAGCACATCTATCAGCACCAACCTTCACAGATTTAGATAATCTCTTACGTGTTACTCTTTTATCTCACATAAATCATACATGATTAGAAAACAAACCTTAAAGGATAGTAATAGGCAAAGATACTCATTACAAGAGTATTCACTAGTCTTAGCACATGCCCAGTGACCTCCGAGTGGAATCTACTTGTTGAATGCTGAAGTTGGTACCCAGTTAGAGGTAACTTCTGGTATTATATACCTTAAACATACAGTCAAATATGTTATTCTAATTTTCATTTTAATGCTAAAAATTAAGGCTCGTAGAGGTGAAATGGTTATTATGCTGATATGTCCATGAAGCACCATAACTGTGACATTAATTAGTATATATATTAATATATATAGTATATTCAGACCTTGTATATCTTCTTTCTTCAATATATTATTTACCAAATATTAACTATGCAGAAGATAATGTGGTAGGTTTCAGAGGTAAATACAGATGAAAGGAATTAAAATTATTTAATTATTTAGTATCAAAGATATATAATATAAACAGGAAAATTATAGTACAATGTACCAGGTCTGTCCTGAAAGTATCAGACATGCAAACTGTTTTAATTATATTGACATTGACTTGATACTTTTGGGACAGACCTCATATAATATGATAAATGGACAAGAAAAATACAATGTGAAAATATAGAGTTCATATCAAGTTGTGTTATGATTCCAATTTGTGATTATTCTGGAAGAAGTTTGCCCTTTGTATTAAGAAAGGACATACTTATTTAATGTCATCCTTATCAGTTATAAATGACAAAACATAACAGTGAAGAAGGCTGACATACCATCTTTAAATATGAACCTGTTGGCATATGTCAAATAACTTGTAATTTAAACTAGTTTAAATATAGGGTAATAGTTTCATTTTTTTCTTTTAAAATGGAAATGATTGATGGGTTTCTTTTTTTCAAGTGATAGGGAATGGAGAAATGTCAGTATAACTCTCAAATCTTAATACAACATACCATTTTAAGTCATTAGTATAGTTCAACTAGATTTATTTATTATTTTTTATAAAGATTTTATTTATTATTTTCAGAGAGAGAGGAACGGAGAGAGGCAGAGAGTGAAAGAAACATCAATGTGTGGTTGCCTTTCTCCTGCCTCCAGCCACTGACCTGGCTGGAGACCTAGCTTGCAACCTGGTTATGTGCCCTGGCTGGGAATCAAACCAGTGACCTTTGGATTCACAGGCCAGTGCCTTATTCACTGTGCTACCAGCCAGCACTAGATTTATTTTCAAATATTGTGAAAATAAAATTTGATAGAGAAGGTGTGAGAGAGAATACAGGATTTCCATAATTACACATAATTATATCTTTTTAAAAAGATTATTTATTTATTATTTTTAGAAAGAGGGGAAGAAAGAGAGGGAGAGAAGCATCAATATATGGTTGCCTTTCACCTGCCTCCAGCTATGGACCTTGCCACCTGTCTATATGCCCTAACTGGGCTTGCAACCTGTCTATATGCCCTATCTGGGAATTGAACCAGTGACCTTTGGGTTCACAGGCCAGCACCTTATCCACTGTGCCACCAGCCAGGGCTACACATAATTATATCTTAATAGTAGGAAAAATAATGAACATATTAAGCTATTGAGTCATTGTTAGTGGAGTTGTAGAAAGGAATTGTAAAATAATGTTTTTAAATATAATCTCTAAATTGAAAGAAATATGTGTTAACATTTATTACTCATAGTCTGACCATTAATACCCTTAGAGTTAGAATGGAAACCACAAACTATCAAAGCTATATAGGTTGGCCACACAGCCAAGATTTTAACACCAAATAGCACCCTACAGAAATATCTCATGATGAAGATTTTTTTTGTTTTTTGTTTTTGTTTGTTTTAAGATTTTATTATTATTTTTGGAGGGAGAGGGAGAGAGGGAGGCAAAGAGGGAGAGAAACATGAATATATGGCTGCCTTTCACCTGCCTCCAGCTACAGGCCTGGCTGGAGACCTGGCTTGCAACTGGGTTATGTGTCCTGGCTGAAAATCAAACCAGCGACCTTTGGGTTCGCAAGATGGCAATGTTCCACCAAGCCACCAGCTGGGGCCCTTGAGGGTAAAATTTTGATTTGTTGATTTTGACTTTTAATTCTTCATTTTTTAAATTTTTACTAAAATTATAAAACCAAAATTTTAAACATAATTTTAAATAGCTATGTGGTTTAATACTGAGTTAGTAATTAATTAATTTTGTGTAATAAACCACTCTATTCTATTCTATATAGTAAACCAGTACTATGAGACACCATCAAAAACTTTTCTGCCTGTACAATTATCCTATATAAATCTCTAAATCTTCAATAATGTCACTAGTAAGAACATTTTTGAGTATTTAATAATTTTAAAGCATCAGCATGTTTTTTACTTTATTGGTTCCTCATAGAAATATTTTTACTTTTACTCAATATTATTTTAGATGTTGTGAAATAAACAATACCTCCAGCATCTGAACAAAAAATGGTTTTGAGGGTTGATGAGACTGAAGACAAAAGAAAATGCAGTTAAGGAGCTCTTGAAATGCTCTTAGTGACAAATGAGTATGAGCCTAAATGAGGAGCAACTGGGAGTTGGGATGAACAGAAGCAGAATCTGAGATAGCTATATAGGAAGTAAAATGGAAAAGCTTAAGTGATAGATTTATGTGCCATGGGCGAGAGAGAGACAGAATTAAGAATATCTTCCTGGACTATTAATAATTATTAGTATATTATTGTGTATATATATATATACACTATATATATATAATATATTATTATATATATATTATTATATATATAATATGTTCTTGTATATACAAAAGAATATATAAATGTTTATATATAATATTAAATATGTGTAAGGACATAATATAAGAAGAAGCCTATAACTGAAAATAAAAAAAAGTATAATACAAATTATGTATGCCATTGATTATAGTAATACTTGTACCAGCATAAGGATAGGAGGGGTTATAAAGATTAATAAATCAATGTATTATGACAAAGATTTTCTTTGCATTTTTTTCCTCTCTTACTTTATAGGAAGTTAATTCTGTGCAAAGAGAGCATATTCACCAAGGGCAGTGTTGAAATGAAGCTCTAGGATGAATTAAAAATCTAATCTAACTTTACTCATCTTCAGAATATTAATTTAATCTCCTTTTATTAAATTTGGAAATAAATAGTGAATACTCTTTCAGTGTCTCTTATTTCATAATCTAAATTTTACAATACCCTTTCTAGTTATAAATTTGTTAAATGTTTAAATAAAACTTCATGAATAGACAGGGGAATGTTAAGAAGAACAAAGGAAATAGAGAAGCCAAAGAACTTACATTCATGACTCATGGACATGAACTAAGGGGGGCATTGCTGGAGGGAATGGGGTACTGGGTGGAGAGGGGCAAAGGGGGGAAAATTGGGACAACTATAATAGCAAAATAAATAAAATATATTTAAAAGAATTCATGAACAGAAATACTACATTAATAATTTATATCCTTGAGTTTCTATTTATTTTTGAATTTTAATAATTTTATAATAAAAACATTTCCTATATCTAGTTTAATGTTTAGAGTTTAGTTTCATTGGTTGGGGAGTCATGCCTCTAGCCAAAAATAAATAAATAAAATGCATGGTTTGTATCATTTGGAAGATGCTTTATTCCCACATTCTATTAAATTCAAATGGGTACTCTTGCAGCTGGGTCATTGGCCATTGTTTCCTAATGAGCAGTATAAACTGCCAAGTTTCTATTTATTGCTAAGTATTTCCCAGTCTTTGACAAAAATATAATATGATTTGTTCACTGTGCACATCTGGCTAAGAGGTTTTAAGATTCCTTGGGGCCCAAAGCTCACTTATCACTCTTTTCTTGGATCATATAATAACAAGAACTCATTTGCCTCATAGAGTATCTTACATTATAAAGTAGTATACATTTGCTCAAAGGCAAGTTAACTTTAAAGGTTATAATGGATATTATTTTATGAGTTGTAATTTTTCAAAGAGATAACATATCCAAGATAAAAGAAAATAGGGACTTGTGTTAGGTACACATGTGTTTTCCAGGTGTACGAAAATATGAGAGAGGCCTGAATAATCATGAGAATGGGGCCATTTACTTTAATGAATTGTTTGGTTGTAGTTTCAATTAACTTCTTTGTTATCATTTTCTCTGAGCTGGAGCCAACCTTTCATATTACTAATACTTTTCAGTGTGCAGCTTCCACTTTAAATCCTTCTCCTGGGAAAAGTGAAGTGATCTTTTCTTACTTTCATCCTATGAGAAAAATGGTCAATATGTCAAAATTTTATCTTAAGTTAATAGAACCTTCAAAGACATAACATTTTGAATTGCTGTAGTGCTTGATTTATAGCAAATTCAAGATGAACTTTCACTTTCACTTTCAAAATTGGTTAATAATTCTTTATAATCGCCAGCGTGTTTGTGCAGTCACAAAGAGCAAAGTTCTTCAGGTGTTAGCCAGATAGCATCCTTGGCAAGCAAAACAAAGCTAAACAAAACAAAAATAACAAGGGAGAAGAAAAATTAACAACAAATGAGTTTTTTGTTTTCTTTTACATACAAGATAATTTTTTAAATCATTTTATTTCTCTTAAAGATTTTATTCATTATTTTTAGAGAGAAGGACAAGGAGGGAGGAAGAAAGGGAGATAAGCATTAATGCATGGTTGCCTTTCACCTGCTTCCAGCTGTGGACCTGGCTGGAGACCTGGGTGTGCGCCCTGACTGGGTATCTAACCAGTAACACTTGGGTTTGCAGGCTATTGCTCAATCCACTGAGCCACACCAACCAGGGCCACAAAATTGATTTTTAACATTTCTCTTGCTTTTGTAAAATACATGAATAGATACTAATCTTCTCTAAGCAGTGGCCCTATTTTGATTTGAAAACATAGAAATACTTTAACATAATATGATGACCAATTACTCAAATCTAAAATGAAACCAAAATTTAAGAATTAGTGTTAGAAATTCTCATTTGTTAGTGCTACATGCAAGAAAAAATAGCAGTAACTTAAGCCAAGTTTGGATGACTAGCACACCTATTTATTTGACAGCACATTGCTTAGTGTATAGGAATACCCTTAAATAGTGAAGTTTGAAAAATTGATTTTCTGCAAGCATATAAAGTATGGCAACTTTGATCATAATGTAATATTTTAACATTTTGAAATATTCTGTGATATTAACTGTTAGAATTATATGTTAAAGGTATTGATACCATAATTTGAAAAGGGACCAAAATATTTTTCAAAGTGCAAAAATTAGCTTCATTTATGATTACTTTTTAAATTTATGAGTATCTCTAATTGGCAATCTACATGAATGTAACATTGTCAGTGATGGGCTCTGACTTCTTTAAAGCTGTCTGCTCCATTGCAATTTGTATTCAAACCAGCCACTGACATAAAAAAGTGTTGCTCTCGTGTTTTTATATCTTCTTTTTAATAATAAATTTATTACAAACATTTTAATAAGTGGTCATGTTACCATTATTATATCCAATGTTCTGAATATACATGGTTGTGGGTACAGAACTAGTGTTGGGGAGACCTAGACCAGGATGGGTATAATTTAATTGATTTACTGGTAATACAATGCATAGGAAAAAAAAAAAGATTCTACAAGTGCAAGTAGAGAAGAAAAATAAAACATTAAAGAATTTGACAAAACCATAGAAGCTGGGCTGCTGAATTTATCAGCCTATCCAAATGGAAGCATTATATTCAGTTAAAATATCCAGATAATAAACATTTTGATTAGAGCTTGAGTGAAGATACACAATTAGAGATTCATTATAAGAATTAGAAAACATACATTAAAATATAAAAATATTTTATGGCAAAAAATTAGAGATTCATAAATAAAATAGAATAGAATTGAACCCTTAAGGAATAATTACAATTGGGTTGTCTTAGGAAGAAAGTGTGAGTACAAAATGTAAAAGCATGAAGAATCAAATAAAACAAACAAACAAACAAACAAACAACTACAAGTTATTAGAGAAGTCAGAAATAGTAATAAAGAAGTTATTTGAAATGTAGGAAAGTTACTCAAATAATGAATCGTTAGAAGTGAATGTCATTTTAGATGTTTTTAACCAATGTCTCATTACAATTTTTTTAATTGCTTAATTAATTTTTTAAATTAGTCTATGAATAAACAAATAGAGAGTTTGGCTTTTAAATACACTCCTCCTTCCTTTCTTTTTAGTAGCCTGTGTTCTCTCTTTCCGTTTGTGTGATATTTCTGCAACTTTCTAGGATAAGCCTACAATGGCTAAACTGCTTGCAGATTTGGTCAATCATCTTACTGTTGTCCCTCACAGCAATTTGCAGCAGAAGAATTTCCACTTCTGAATATTTGCTGGTGACTAGCTCTTTCCATTATAACCATCCAAATACTATTAATGAAGGGATGCTCTTTTATTCCATATACCACTATATCCAATGATTCTAAACTCACTGATCTTACATTTCTTCAAAAATTTCATACTATTGGGTTTATTTCTAAATTTAGAAGGTGAATACAAAGTTTCTTTTATGTTATCTAGACATTTATTCTATAGTTAAAAATTAGTTGTTGAGGATAAACTTAGATGATATATTTTTCCATCCTTTCAAACAGTATATCTATCACAATACAGAATTGGCCTTTAGTATACATAAGAGGTGATTTCCAAAGTGCCCTTTCTTTATATACCAAAAGGTATGAATAAAATCAGTGGAATGAACTTATTTGTTCTTATCAAAAAGTTATTCCCTTAATATACACAAGACATTTTTTTTTTCTTTTACAATCTTATCTCCATGGGCTTTATTAATTTACTGGGTAAAAATGCATTGGTAGGCACCCACATCCTTCTCATCAATTTGCCTGCTTGCTTACAACAAAAAGGAATAAAAATTGAAAATCAAAATAAAGCAGAATTAGTGCTCTGATAAGCCTTTTTTATTTTATATATTTTGATGCACTTTAAAAAGGAATAAATCTCAAGCTTCCTGGAATGTGATTAATTTAAAAGATGGATATCTAAAGCCAGCTCTAAAATAGAATTATGGCAATGAAATAATAAGGCAATTATGTATTGCGTACATGCATATGTCTGCATGTTCTTCACAAAAGTCTTCCTTTTAAAAAACGGGCACTTAATGAAATTCTTAGCTTGATTCACAATAACTTCTTTGACAGAGTGAAACTATTGGAAAGACATACGTATTGCCATTCCATTATAAGAAGCTGAAGATTAATAATAACTTCTGATGAATACATAGTAGCTTTTTATTGTGGTGCTAGCTAATGATTATATACTAAACCTATTGTACAGTGATTCAGTACAAATTAAATGAATGTTTTTTTGTTAAAAATTTTAAAGGCATTGATTCCCAGCCAGGGCACATAACCAGGTTGTAAGCCAGGTCTCCAACCAGGTCCATAGCTGGAGGCAGGTGAAAGGCAACCATACATTCATGTCACTCTCCCTCTCTGCCTCTCTCCCTTCCCCTCTCTCTAAAAATAATAAATAAAATCTTTAAAAATAAATAAAGCATAATACACTGAAAAATAAATAAATAAATAAATATTTTAAAATAAAATAAATAATTTTAAAGGCAAATAACATTGTCTACACATATAGCTAGAGGCTAATAAAACAAACATACTCAAACCAAAGCTAAAAAGATATTTTAAGTGTACCGGATTGTTAGATGGCTATATGACTTTTGAGTCAAATCTTATTTCATTAAGGCACCACCAGTCAGTCTTACCTTTTATGAGTTGGTAATTCCCATCACTAACAGCATACTCCACAAAAATCTCTGGATGCATATTTAGAAGTTTAGCTATATGCCATATAAACTTACACACTATCTTTCTTTTTTATATTTTATAAGTGATAATCAATTCTTACCCTCCAAGGAGAAAATTCCCTTAATGTAAGCTTATAATGCAAATGGAGAGATGTATGCAGGCCCAAATATTGACTTTTTCTTACAAGCAAAATAACAGATGCTTTTCATTTGTTTTGGCAAGCTAAAAGCAGCTACTTCACAGGCATCTTTATAAGGAGAAAGTGAAAAAACTTTGATTAGCTTGATTAAAATGCATTTATTCAACCTAATAGTTATTGTTAGTACTTATATGCTCTACATACTCTGCATTTTATTATTTTAAAAGACAGTAATGTACCCTGGCTGGTGGCACAGTGGATAAGGCACCGGCCTGTGAGCCCAAAGGTCACTGGTCTGATTCCCAGCCAGGGCACATAACCAGGTTGCAAGCCAGGTGTCCAGCCAGGTCTGTAGCTGGAGGCAGGTGAAAGGCAACCATACATTTATGTCTCTCTCCCTCTCTGCCTCTCTCCCTTCCCCTCTCTCTAAAAGTAATACATAAAATCTTTAAAAAGAAATGTCTTCCTGGAAAAAAGAGTATGTCTGTGTTTATAAAGCACAAACATGCTAACTGCTTTCTTACTACTCATTTTATCTCTCTTTTAAACTAATTGCCACTGTTTCCAAACATAGGGAAGGGAACATAACTCCTGGGAAAGAGGTCAAACTCCAATATTATGTAAAAATGGAAAAGCAACCATACATTGATGTCTTTCTCCCTCTCTGCCTCTCTCCCCTCTCTTCTTTCTAAAAATAATGAAATAAAATCTTTAAAAATAATAATTAAAAAATAAAAATGATACAAGAATTTTATTGTGTATACAAAACAAACAGAAAATTCGTCTACTGCTTAATATTATTCTTGCCAAATTGCATGGAACTTAATTGCTGTTACAGTAGGTAAGCTGTGTACTTCTTTGTATCCTCACTAATGAACAATATTTAAATTGCTGAAATACCTCCCAACATTATTCTATTTTTTTCCTAAACTACTTTTCCTCTCTTATTCTAATTAGATTATGCACTGTTCGGTCAAATCTCTATTTCACTACTTGGTTCACCTTTGCCTTGTGAGTTTCTTAGAAGGAGAGAGCTCCATGTTTTTTAAACAGATGCTTCCTCATGAGAAGTGAGTGGCTGAGTTCCATTGCCTTCCACCTTTCCCCACCATGTTCCGAAGTGTTGTGGGCTGTTAAACAGCTTTAATAGAAGATGAGACTAGCCTCTTACTCTAAGGGCATGAAAACTATATTTTTTATTGGTCTCTCCATTTTCATGGTTCATTAACTAAAATGTAGAGTCATTTTACTGCAGCTAGTAAACCACCAGAAGGACCTGACAGTTAAATGAAAGTTGTCCATGTTCCTTCTGTTCCAGCTAGATTGGATAATAAAAGGGCAGACTCTGGAAGTGAGGAGCAGAACTGAAATCAATGTACCAAGCAAATAAAAGAAATGTAATAATGTCTTGAGAAATGCAACAGAAGAATGCTTAGGCATCTAAGTGTCTAGACAAACAGAGGCCAGTGGTAATAAATGTATAATGAATGGCTCTAAGAATTGCATCTATGCTTCCCATAATGGGAAATGGAAAGTTTGTGACCTGAAATTTATGAAGAGACATTATGAAATGTTTCAATGGAACCTATCTGAGTAGAGAAACTAGTAAGAAATTATTAAAATTATAATTGTTGATAGCTATTCATTCTTGAAAGAAGAAGTGGAGTTCCATTTAATTGCTTTGCACTTTTAAAAATAAGGTTCTAATGATCAATCATCAGTGTATTCACAAGTTAACAACCCTTCAATTAACAAACAATTTTATGCTTAGCCTCATGTAAATTTTTCAGAATAAAACATCAGAATGTGTTAAAATATGACAATAGAAAAATAATTTACAAAGAGTTTTTTAAGAGTCCATGTGGTATTTACATTGACATCTTCCAAAATTTAGGAACAACTTATGCTACATTTAAGAAAGAACTTTGAAACTTCCCTTCCAAAATTATAACTTATCATACAACTTCTCTTCTGCTTCTCCTTTGTCCAAATTCTGTACTTTATAAGCCTTGAAGTTTGAAGGGGGTGTATTCAAATATTTGCTCTGCAGGATCAAGAAAGGAGGAGGGATTGTTTTCTTGTTTGCTCATTTGTTGCTCTCAGTTTTATATCCCACATAAGAGTGGGTTTGAATGATTCTTGATTTTTTCTATTTGACTTACTGCACTTAGAATTACATTCTCAAGGTGGTTCTTAACTTTTTCTGTTTGACTTATTGCACTTAACTTAATATTCTCAAGATCCATCCATTTTGCAAATGGTAGCATTTCGTCTTTTCTTCTTATGGCTGAGTAGTACTCCATTGTATGTTTGTACCACTCTTCTTTATCTAATCCTCTATCAAAGGACACTTCTATTGTTTCTCTGTCTTGGCCACTGTGAATAATGCTTCAGTGAACACAGGGACATGTATCTTTGCAATAAATGCTTTCAGATTTTTTGGGTAGCTACCCAGAAGAGGGGTTGCTGTACCATATGGTTGATTACTCTATTCCTAATTTTTTGAGAAGCCTCCATACCGTTTTCCATAGCTGCTCCACAAGTTTACATTCTCACCAGCAGTGTTTAAGGATTCCTTTCTCTGCAGCATTTCTCCAACATTCATTATTACTTGTCTTTTTGACAATAGCCAAACAAAAACTCATTGACACAGACAACACTGTGGTGGTTACCAAAGTGAAGGAGGATGCAGGGTCAGTAAAGGGTAAAGAAGGTCAAGTATATGGTAACAAAATATTTGACTTTGGGTGTTGTACATACAATGCAGTATACAAATGATGTATCATAGAATTGTACACATGAAATCTATATAATTTTATTAACCAATGTCACCCCAACAAAATTAATTTAAAAAGTAAGTGGAAGAGAATTGAAATTGTTTTCCATTATTGAAATACAATGACCATCATTGTTAAATAGCAAAGATATCCTGTTTAAAGAATTCTTAAAAAGTTATCAAGTCTTCTTAAATAATTAAACATATCACATACAGCCCTGGCTGGTCTGGTTCAGTTGATTGGTGTCATCCTATAAATCAAAATTGCAGGTTTGATCATTGGTCAGGGCACATACCTAAATTGTGGGTTTAATCCCTGGACAGGGCATGTACAGGAGGCAATCAACCAATCCTTGGCTTGCACATAGATGTTCTCTCTCTCTCTCTCTCTCTCTCTCTCTCCTGCTCTCTAAAAGCAATGAAAAAGAAAATAGGCCCTGGCTGGTGGCTCAGTAGATCAGCACTGGCCTGTGAACCCCAAAGTCACTGGTTTGATTCCCAGCCAGGGCATATAACTAGGTTGCAAGCCAGGTCTCCAGCCAGGTCTCCAGCTGGAGGTCAGTGAAAGGCAACCATACATTGATGTTTCTCTCCCTTCCTTCCTCCCTCCCTGCCCTTCTTTCTGAAAATGATAAATAAAATCTTTTAAAATAAATAAATAAACAAATCCCTTTCATAAGTTTAAGTAATGTTAGTAATTATTGTATTTATAATTTTAATATCTACACCTTTCATAACTTTCGATACAATTGTAAAAAATGATGTTAATATGTAGACAATTGATAAGGAATAACTGTGTCACTAAAAAACAGATCAACTTAAATTACATGATTAGCTTTTATTTTTTCACCTTTTAAAACCAAAAGCACTTGGAGATATTTTATTTTCCATATATAAACATACAAGTGCACCAAATAATTTTGGGTGCACTTACTATTCTTTATATTTTAAGCCACAGAACATTTCCATAGAAAGCTGTTGGTGTCCATGATCCCACAGATGATTTAGACCTCAATTTTTAAACAGAATTTTACACAATGATGGAAACATTTTATATTGCCACGGTTCAACATAATAGCTACTAGCCACAGATAGCTATTAAGCACTTGAAATATGGCTGGTGCAACTAAGGAACAAAATGTTTTATTTTATTAATTTGTATTAATTGAAATATCAATCTGAATGGTCACATAAATTTAGTGACTACCGTATTAGACATTCCAGATTTAAACTTTCTAAATAAATGTTATCAACATTGTTTTGTTGATTATGAAGTCTTCTTTATCCCACTCATCATGAATTGTTTTATTGCATTGATACATTGCAAATGACAGAAAGAACTGAAAAGCAGTATTCTTCATATTTTAAAATCATTCAAATGGTTGTCAAATATTTAGCTGACCAACTTTTTATTATTTTAATCCAGTATGCCCTGTGAAAATACCTTAACCATTCTTACCTGGTATATTATTAATCTGGGTTTTGGGGGGAAGATGAAACAATGGAATATCTGTCTATATCCATATCCACATCCATATCATTGGTGCATGCAGTAGTTCGGGAGGCTGGGAAGTCTCATACTCTGCAGTTGGCAAACTGAAGACTCAGGAGAAACAACACTGTAGTTTCAGTCCAAGTCTGAGTCTGAAGGAAGGAAAGACCAACACCCCAGCTCTAAAACACTTGGACAAAAAGAGAAAATTATCTCTTATTCAGACACTTTTTTTCTATTCTGCAAAATATATACTGGCTAAATGAATTAATAGTACCTGATATTGTAAAAAAATGTCATTTTTAAATAAATGGCTTTAGCTTTTCACTCACCTCTTATAAACTCCCTGTTTGATGGGTATTCCCAAGTGGCTTTGATTTTCAAACACATTTTGGAGCAATGTTTTTCAATATTTAATGTACATATTAATCATCTCTATTAAAATGAGATTCATTTGATAATATAAGAGGGAGGATGATGTTCTGCATTTATAGTAAGCTCCCACGTAATGTCAATGAAGGTGAGAAGACAACAAAGGTATCAATAGCAAGGATTTTCAAGATATTCTGAAAGCAACCAGGGAAAGGCATGGATTAAAATAAAATTATAGATAGAAGTGCTGTAATTTCCCATCCTAGGTCTCCTATTTTTATGTTTTAGGTGAAAGGTTTGATCAGCCACTTAGTAAAGGTAAAGGTGAGGTAATGGCTTATAGATTTGAGAAGAGTGAGAAAAGTGGATTGATAAAAGAGACAGACCATGCCAAAGACCCAGTTGAAGTTTAAAGCATACAGTTATGTTGTCACTAACATGTATGATTTTGTGAACATTTTTTACTGCATCCTGGCTTTCAAAGAAGAAAACATGGTCAGTTGAATTGATTTCTAGTTGAAGATTTGACCAGAGGGATAATTGTAGAGTTAAAGAGCAAAAATACATGGTTTGTTCTATAAAGGGAAAAATATGGAACCTGGCTAGAAGATTAAAATTAAAGGACTCAATGGATGGTAGGATGGAAGGAGGCAAAAAAAAAAAAAAAAAAAATGTGTGTGAAATAACTAAGATATCTGACTGATAGATTATACTTACAGAAAGAGAAGTTTGAAATTGAAATTTGAGAAATTGGGTGGTTTAGAGCTATTAGAAAGGATAATTCAACTGGTATTAGATCCAAATATATCTATTTGTCTCTAATATGTGCAATGTAAAGTAATAGGTTGCTTTCTTACAAATGAAGTTCTAATTGATAGTCATAGTGGCACAAGGAGATGACATTGATTTTTAAATTTGTTGAATGACATTATTTATTTTTCCTTTATGATTTTTTTCTTGAAATGTACTAAACATGTGTAAGTTAAAAAAATATTTATTGACCTGTAACCTCACCATTCTAAAAATTGTAGTAACATGCATCTTAGGACATTTTGTTTGGCAATTATGTGATATTTCTGCTGCAGCTCTACTTTTCAAAAATTTATTTTCTATAACTTACAGTAGCAGCACATTTTTGCACTTATCCTAGGAAAGGTCTTGTATTCTTCAATGCAGTACTCTGGGCACATTCTAAGGAATCTGAGCCAGAACCCAAAATGAAACATATTTGTCATTTCATTTCATTTATTGATTTATTTATTTTAAAATACTTTATTTATTATTTTTAGAGAGAGGGGAAGGGCAAGGAACAGAGAGAGGGAGAGAAACATCAATGTATGATTGCCTTTCACCTGCCTCCAGCTACAAATCTGGCTGAAGACCTGGCTTGCAACCTGGTTACGTGCCTGACTGGGAATTGAACCAGCTACCTTTGGGTTTGCAGGCTGGTGCCTTATCCACTGTGCCACCAGCCAGGATGTATTTGTCATTTTAAAGATGCTAAAAATGAAGGTCAAGAGACTTACTGAAAATCATACAACAAAGTTAACAGCACTGTTAAGTCCCCTTTTTTGTGCCTTTGGGGAACACATTTTCTGAACCTCATATCTGGTGACAGGGCATTTTTATAAAGAGTAAAGTAAAAATTTTAGAAGCATGGTGTTCTGGAAAAAATCTGGGATTTAAGGTTGCTATAATTAAAATAATCTGAAGTCTTTTTTTCTTGTACCAATTTTGGAGTATTTTTAAAAGTTATATGCCAGCCTGATTCAGTAAAAAGTACTTTACTTTTTATTGAAACTTTTCTTCACATGTATGTAGGTTATAAATCAATTGAAGGGAGGAAACAAATCAAAGTGCATTCTTTACAATGAAGACTCAAAAATGGACCATAAAATTATTTTACATGACTTTGGTAAAAAGAAGAGATTAAACAAAAAGAAATGAATGTCCTTGAGGACCACCAAACATTTGCAATTTTAGCTGTGTTCCCATTAAATCAGATACCTTCCTCATTTCCAGTCTTCCTGTGTTTTTAGATTCCATTTTACTCTTAGATATAATTTCTTTTCCCACTAGAAAAACCTCTTTTATAGCCTGAATTTACTTACAGCAGAGTAAGTAATAAACTCCCTGTTGATTGAAAATAATATTTATGTACGAGGCAATTATCCTCACATCATTTAAAACTTTCTGGGCTATTATTTTGAATGTATTCCTCATTTTGATTACTATACCACAGATGAATGTTGGCAGGCTTAAAAGAACTATGTATCTTTTATACTTGAATGGTATTGAATGACCTGTCTCTTTCTGTCTCTGCTTTTAAAAATGATCATTCATTTGGTAAGAAACAAAAGACTTCAACACATTTTAATTTTGATTGAGATAATGTAATTTTACCTAACAGAATCAAATCAATGATATGGCCAAACATTAAAGATGGGAAGCCTTTTTTTTTTTTTTTTTTTTTGGTGTAAAATGTGTTACCTTTTATAACTAACAATATTTCCTGCGTAATAATAGCTCAGCTTGTATAGGTTTTAGGTTTGATGAATTTTTTTCTCAAATGCCATCTTTAAGTTTATCCTAAACATAATCATGATCACACTGTTCCTTCTGCTTATTGGAAAATTGAGGCCCTGAAAAAAATAAGTTGTCCAAATTTTTGTCATCTAATATCTAGCAGAGCTAGATTCTGAACCCAGGTTTCCTGACTTAAAATCCTTTGCTATTGCTATTACATGATAGTACCTTCCATAACTATATAAATATAATTATGCCTAACTGCCCAGGCATTGTTTTCCTTTTGTAGCCTACACAGCTGCCCATTGTCACATATTAGCTATATAATATTCTGATTAATTTAGGATGAAGGAGAGGCTTTTTCAAGATCTACATGGTAATTTGAGCAGATGATCTGATATCTGAAAATTATTGCAGAATTTTTTGGTTATCTTAATGTTAAGCAAACTGGAGAATTTCTATGTGAATTATAGGAGGAAAATACACATTCTAAAAGAGGTTCAAATGCTAAATGCTGGCTTTTGTCAATCACATACCAGCAACTATTTGAAATTACCTTTTTGGAGGTCCACTCTTCTTTCACTTTGAAGAGGTCATCACTGCCTATACAAAGGTGATTTCTGAAGCTGCATGTATGAGAGCTTCTATATACTCATATATAAAACACCCTCCCTATGAATTACATATAAGCCCAAGGTAGAACTAGAATCTGAAAGAATAGATGATATATGCATTTTTGTTGATTTTAATGTAAAATATATTAGTCTGCATTTTAAATTCAGTCAGATGATTTTATGTAGACAATCAACATTTTCTAAAGCTAATTTTTCAGAATATTATCTCCAGGGAATTACAGCTAGGTGTTCTGTAGGAGGAAGAGAATAAGAAATTAGATTTTGCTTGCTATTGCACTATAAAACCTAAAAAGGATTTACTGATTCCAGGCTATAAGAATGTATTGGGGGCCTTCAAGAGGGAAAAGACAATATAATTTATCTCTTATTATTTGAACACGAAAAAATGTTCACATAGATCATCTCACAGGCTACTCACTTACGTTACATATTTACATAGGATTTTTTTTCTCTGGAGACAGTGTACATAGTTCAATCTGACCATGCCAAATCTAAATGGGTGCTTCTACACTTGATTTTTCCAGAATTCCTTCTTTTTCTTTTACTTTTTCAAAACAATAAATATTAAATGAGGAGTATAAGAGCAGCCAAAAGACAATGGTTTTGGGATTAAATAATAAGCATAATTCATATTCTATTTGACATTAATTCACAATCTAAAGTAGAAATCCTCAATTTCTAAATTACTCTATCTGCTTCCAGTAACATCATGGCTTTCAACTAGGAAAGGTGGTTGTAATCTATAATCCACAAATCTCCAGTCCTGACCTAATCTTAAATTATCTGAATATTCTAATTATTTTCTTAAAAAATCTCTAAGAATGAATATTAACATATAAATTCACCACAAAGAAAATGTCCCTAATTATTTATCTGTAAAAAATAAGTAAACTATTGCATCTTAGTTCATGTTAGGAAGTAACAAAAATAAAATTATGCTCTAGTCTTATTTCTCCATTTTTAAAATAGGGTAAGTATTCACTAATGGGATTTTGCCATTAGTGGTTAATGTATGTGATGAACTTAGTATTATGCTAGGCCTCAGCCCAAGCCAATGTTTGTTACTGTTTGTCATAATGAAATATAAGAGACATGAGGTGATCTTCCACACCTCCAAAATTATATAAGTATTATTAGAATTCATTCATGTATACTTATACCATTTAACCAAAAAATTATATATTGAACACAGTAGACAAAAATCTTTGTCTTTATGGGAGGGCACACTAAAGGTCTAAGTAAATTATATAGTATGCTTTAAAATGATAAGAACTGAAGAACGAAGGAAAAGGCTGTCCCTTAGAGGACTGGCAGTTTGGGGCAGGGGTGTTGACTGTTTTAGGTGAGGTTATCACTGCAGGCTTCAGAGCCTTTTTAGGAGGCCATGAGGAGGTGATGTCATGATATGTGCATCTACCTGGGAGAGGATTATCCCAGCCAGTAGAGGAGCCTCTGTGAAGGTTTTGTGGCAGGAAGATGCTGGCTGATTTGGAAAAATACTAACTAAGGAGGCACTATAACACCAGGAATAAGGGAGAGGGGCAGAAAATATGGTTATAAAAGTAATGAGGCAGTAGGCCATGCAGGGCTTGGGGAAACTTGGGCTTGAGCTCTTGAGTAAAATGCTGAGTAAAAGAGATTTAATGTATATGAATATTTTTGTGTGTATGGCTTTTATCTGCCACAAATTTTCTGGCTACTTTGCCAAGGATCTATTGGGCCCTGGTTGGTGTGGCTCAGTGGACTGAGCGCTAGCCTGTGAACAAAAGGCCACTGGTTTGATTCCCAGTCAGGGCACTGGGTTGCAGGCCAGATTCCCAATTGTGGGTGTACAGGAGGTAACTGACTGATCGATGTACTCTCACACATTGATTTCTCTCCCTCTCTTTCTTCCTCTTTTCCCTTCTCTCTAAAAGTAAATAAACAAATTTTATTATTTTTTTTAAAAGAGAGAACCTATTGTTAAGAAGCAAGAGAGCTTACAAGGCGACCAGTTTAAAGGCTTTGACAGTATGCAGATAAGAGATACTGAAGATAAAAAGGTGATTTTTAAAATGTTTTTGTAAAAGAAAATACTATTTCATCTTCTCTGTTCTTAGATCTCATTAAAGTCTCCTTGATTTATTGTCTTTACCTACAAATTTGTTTTGTTTTGCTCTTTTACTTTATTTTGTCAGACAAAATTCTAAATTCTAGTACTCAATAAATAATTGATAAATAAAAAGAAATAGAATAAATTGGCACAATATTTTCACTTCTAGGTTTTATCCTAATGTTATGTAGAAAAATGACTCATATACATGACTCATATATAATAACATTATAATGAAACACAAAAAAGAATAAAGAAATAAAACAGTCTAAACTTTTTACATTTTGAGTTTAAAATCACTCAGTACTTTTAAATTTTGTAATAATTTGTAGCCTTTGAAAGTAATGGATCTGAGAATGCAAGTTACAGAACACAACACATAACACAAATGAAAACAGTATTGCATATGTGAAAAAAAAAGAATATAAGGCCCTGGCTGGTGGCACAGTGGATAAGGTACCAGTCTGTTAACCCAAAAGTTGCTGGTTTGATTCCCAGACAGGGCAACATAACCAGGTTGCAAACCAGGTCTCCAGCCAGGTCCGTAGCTGGAGGCAGGTGAAAGGCAACCATACACTGATGTCTGACTCACTCCCTGCCTTTCACCCTTCCCCTCTAGCTAAAAAAAATAAATAAAATCTTTTAAAATATATATATATATATTATATATATATATATATATATATATATATATATATATATACCACACAAGTATTTCCATGGTATATTAGTTTCCTAGGGCTGCTATAACAGATTGCTGTAAACATGGCACTTTTAAAAAAAATATGTATTTATTTTTAGAAAGAGGGGAAGATGGGGGAGAAGGAGAGGCACATTGACCTGTGGTTGCCTCTCGCATACCTCCAGCTGAGGACCTGGTGTGCAACTCAGGCATGTGCCCTGACTGGGGGTTGAACCGGCGGCAACCCTTTGATTCATAGACTGGCACCCAGTCCACTGAGCCACACTAGCCACGGCTAAACATGGCATTTTTAAACAACAGAAATGTATGCTTTCACTGTTCTAAAGTCCAGAAATCTGAAATGAAGGTGTGAGCAGAGCCCTGCTCCCTCCAAAGGCTTTAGGGAGGAATCTTTCATGCCTTTTTCAGCTTCTGGTGGCCCCAGGTATTCCTTGATGTGTGACAACATAGCTCCAATCTAAGTCCTGTATTACATGGACTTTTCTGTTTGTCTCTTTGGGTCCATTCCAAGTAAGAACAATTGTCACTGGATTTGGGGTCCGCTCTATATCCAGGCTGATTTTATATCTAGATCTTTAACTACTTATACCTGAAAAGACCCTATTTCTGAATAAGGTCACATTATGAGTCCAGGTGGACATTACTTTCAGTAGATGCTATTTAGTCAACTATATATGGTATTCCTTATTGCAATAACCTCATCCGTTATGCAACATTTCTATTTTATATTATATAAAAGATGTGAAGACAGATGAAAGGCAACCATACATTGATGTTTCTCTCCCTTTCTTTCTCCCTCCCTACCCTTCTCTCTAAAATTAATGAGTAAAAAAAAAAAAAAAAAAAAACTTAAAAAAAATGTAGATGTGGAAGAAATATATCTGGATTTGCCAGATAGAAGTACATTTTAATGCATTTTTTTTTCAATTTTTCTAAACAAATGAGGAAAATTTATTACAATTCTAGAAAATAAAAAGCAAAGATACTAACAAACAATAAGTATTTCCTGGGAGTCAGCATGGGTTCACAGCAAGTGGTACCAAGCATAAATGATTTCTTCTAAATCAGATAACTAAGGAGGATAAAGCATTAACATTTTAATAAGAATGAGAAGTGACATGATCTAACTGTTACTATATCTGTATCACTGTGATACAGGGCTGAGAATAGGTCATGAGGGATCAAGAATTGGGTACAAGCAAGTAGGGAGATTTCCCTTGTAGTTATCCAGCAAGTATATATCATTATGCTATTGGTACAAAGGGTTCCTCAAATCTTATGTCCTGTGTCCTGCTTCTTCAGCATTTTGTAAGTTCTGGGTGGAAGCTACACTTGTTATATGTATATTATGCTTTAAGATGACACAAATCAAAAGGAGGAGGCCATTCTGTTAGGTGATATTAAATTTCAACATTCTTTAGTTGCTTTCTATGATAGACCAAATTGAGTACAGCCATAAGTTTAGGTTCAAACAATCTATTACATAAGAATAATATGTGAATATCTGACTGGACAGCTGTTTAAAGAAAAAGACACATATCCACATAGGATTTATGGGCTCACACTTCCAGTTATAGCTAGCAATGTAACACCACTGCCAAAATAACACTTCATTTAAAATTGTATTAATAGAATATGATGAACTTTTTAATGAGGTGAAAGATTACAGAGAACCAAAACTCTAAAGAGTTTTATTTTTCAATAGGAAAATAACTTGAGACATTTTACAAGTTCTTCATCTACTTCTCAACAAAACAATGACAGGGCTATAATTTGAATCATTGGATGAAAAATGTATAATTGATAGTTGTGTTATTTTGAATTTGTAGCTATTTTTATTGTGTTAAACATACAATGGAAGAAGGTACGTATCTAGATTTAATTAACCATAGTAATTGTAGTGTTCCCTTTTTGAGATTTAGTTGACTATAATAAATCTAGAAAAAGAAATTGCTGTTTTCTGTAAGCAAACAAACATCTGACATTTCTGACAGATATTTTTGGATTATGCACAAATCCTGAATTCTACTAGTTTAACAAATAAAATGAATTTTCTTTCTGATGTTTTTTTGTCATCCTGACTCTTAGATCAGGCATCAGATAGGTTGTCAAAAATTACATCATAAAAGGCTAAAGCATTTGTTATTTATGCCAAACTAATCTGTGAGACTAGTGTCTGTATAAGAAGTTCAAGTCCAAAGGACATAGGAGGTTTCTCAGTGGCTTGCCTGTCATTGCTTGGGGAAGAAGGCTGGAAAAGCAGCCGCTGAACGCACAGAAACAGCTGGTTCCTTGGCATCACTGGCTGTAGAACAGGAATTGTGAATCTGACCAACTCCATCCGGGTCAGGTAACAAATGTAACCTCAGAGGGGAATACACATCCTCTCGTCTTCAATTTACCATCGGCAATATACCTGGGAAAGGAGAAAGTAGATGGTGGAAAGTTAGTGAGTATTACAGGCATTTCCTTCCATAGAAAAAGCAAATACAAATTAAACATATGTGTAAGTTATATATGTCTATATATATTATATGTGTGTATATATGAAATAAATAGAGCATTAGTATTTGCCACATGTTCATACATGAATGACATATTTTTCAAAATAATGAAATATTATAGTAACCATATTATATGATTCAACTGAAATAAAATTAATGGACTTATTTTCAGGAACAGAAAGGTTCAACAATTTCATAAACATTTATTTAGTGGCCGCTACATGTAAGTTACTATGTCAGGCCTTTGGAAGATATAAAAATGATAAGATATGTTGCCACATAAAGTAGTTGTGAATGTATAACGAATATTGGTTCATTGGAATACAAATTAAATATAATTTCATAAGGGAGGAAAGCATGGGCATGTATTACCACTAAGCAGAATATGATAAAAGTTTAAAAAGAGGATTCTTATAAAAATACAGTAATAGAATTTTAACTGGAAGAATCATAGGCAGATTCATAGAAAAAAATATCATCACATCATATCTGTTAGGCCCCCGCAGATAAATACCATATTGAGGAAGAATTAGAGATTGGAGGGAATAGGCCCAAAAGTGTCAAGTGGGTTTAAAACCAGGCCAACAATACATGTGGGCAGAAGCAGGGGAATTACTTGATGTCTTTTTTTAGTAGAGCTTTCATTTTAATGAAGAGATAAATCATAAGCAACTAAAAGCAAGTGCTTAATTATGGATGGTGATAACAGTTATGAAGGAAAATAAAATCAGCCAGGAAGAGAAAGGCTGGGTATAAATGGAGAGTAAGGTGGCTATTGTACTCCTGGGAAGTGTTATTTTGCAGGAAGTTGCATTTGAGCACAAACCTAAATAAAGAGTGTAAGTTATGGAAGGCCTCGAGGAAGAGTATTTCTGGAGGAGGAAAGAACAGGTGCAAAGAACCTGATGTGGGAATAACTCATAATTACAGTCTGAAGGCTGATGTTCCTGGAAACAGCAGCGGAAGAGTTCAGAGCAACAGAGGCGCTATCATGCACATGGGGAAGGCAAGTGAAGTGGACTTGGGAGGAAAGCGAAGACCAGTTTTCTGTATGTTGCCTTTTTAGGTGTGTGAAGCTTTCAAATGTAGATGTTGGTTGGGTAAGAAGTTGGGAAATCCGGCTATGGGGCTCAACAGAGGTGTCAAGTTGTTGCTAGTTAGGTGTGCAGGACCTGAACTGCCTGAATGTTAATCCCTGAGCTGTTGGTACTATGTATTTACTTTGTAAATTTGGTCAAGGTGCTATTCTTCTCTAGTACTCAGTTTTATCACCTGCACATGCAATTTTGTCCTGAGGATACATTAATTGTTTCTTGATTTGTTTAATTATCACAGTGCCCATTGTGGTATTTATGATTATTATTATTATTGATGAGTGATGATTAAAGCCATGAGATTGAAGGATACTGCAGTAAGTAAATATATATATATATATATATATGTGTGTGTGAGTGTGTGTGTGTGTATGTATGGAGAGAGAGAGAGAGAGAGATGTGTATATATATATGTATATATATATATATATATATAAATATATATATGTGTGTGTGTATATATATGTGCGTATGTGTGTGCATGTGTGTGTGTGTGTGTGTGTGTGTGTGTGTGTGTATATATATATATATATATATATATGGGGAGAGAGAGAGAGAGAGAAACCCTGGAAACTCTGGAAACTCTTACATTTGAAAGTCAGGAAAAGATGTTTGAGGCAATAAAAGTGAATAAAAGGAGTGCTTAGTAAAATGGGAAAATCAGGAGTTTGTGTTGTCCTGTAAGAGAAAAGAAAAATGTTTTGAGAAGAGTTGGCCATTGAAAATTGTTGAGAGTCTGAGTAAAATGACGAAAGAGGATTATTCTAAAGGTTGGCTCAGCAGGATGAACTCATTAGCATGTCGAACTAAGGTGAATCCCTGAGGTGTCCAGGTGGGTGTTAGACTTGGGGAGTGGCTGACTGGAAGGGCATCTAGAGGCAAGGGAGCAGGATGGTGTGCACAGGAAGCTCTGGATTCTAAAGGGATGCACATCACTATGAGGTACCTATAGTGTAACATATGAAGTGAGTTGAATCTTTCCTTTTAAGATGTGAGTGTTTCCTGGGCTGATGGAATTGATACAATGAACAGCAGAGACAAAGTTTCTGAATTAGTGATAGCAAATGGGATCCAAAGTACAAGCTTGAGGGTTGATCTTAAATAGAAACTCTGATAATTGGTGCACCAAACTTGTAAAGATGGAAGAATGTATAAATACAGATGGTTTTTGATAAATTTGGTGGTGAGAAAAATGATAGTTTTTAAAAACCGTTCATATTTTCCCAGTAAAATAATAAACAAGACCAACACTTGAGACTTGAAGGGGAAAGACCAGTAAAGTTATAGTTTTGAGATAAAATCGAGACTCACCATGTCATGTCCCCAGAGCTTCTTAATGTATTTCTAATATTTTTTCTGCAATGTTTTGGAGTATATCAATGGGGAAGACAGAAGGATTAGCAGATAGGTGCAGACAGGATTCTGAGAGAAAGTCATGTGCCCTGTACTTAAATGAGAATGTGGAATAAAAAAAATAAAACAAACAAACAAACAAACAAACAAAAACAAAACAAAAAAGAAAACAAAGTGAGAAGAAACTAGAGTTAGAATTAAGAAATGGTTGCCAATCAAATACTTTCTGTAGATGAAATTATCTATAGAGAATATAAGAAGAATGAAGATGAGACTAGATAAAAATTCATGAACAATGCTTGTATTTAGAAATCGTTGAGAAAACAAAGCAGAAGACTAAAACAGAGTGGGCAGAAAGTTGGAAGACAGAGCAGGAGAAAGCAGTAAGTGATAAATAAAGACCAAAATTCAAATAAGTTTTGTCCACATATCTTGTTTCAAGTGGCCAATGTTAAAAAGTGTAAAAGACATTTGAGTATTAATAGCTTAAGATAAACCCATATCTCATAAGAAAAAGTCATGAAAACTAATGATAGAGATCATATAATCTATATATTTTGTGGGAATTTGTAAAACATTTCATAAAAATAATAGTTCAAGAGCTTCTGCTAGCATACAGAATTAACAGGTGCCCAGAAAGAGTAAGAGTAATTAATCAATATGTCTAAGAGGGTCTATGGTTTTCAGGAAATGGTCACAAAATGTACATAGCAAAGGCAAAAAGAATTGCATCAATAAAAGCATAAAAGATTTGGAGTCATCATGTAAATCCCACATTCAGATTTGTTATATGGTCAGAGAACTAGGACGTCAAGTTTTACATTATTCTTAAATAAATTTTTAAAAAAGGTTTTCTATATGTCAAAATATATTCTGTTTCCAGGCTTATTATCTTGGAAGAAGTGCATAGAGGTCCAATTTTCTCCTTATGTAGCTGAAAGGCTCTGCCAACAAGGCTGTCAAGTGTCCCAGGTGTTAGTGAGGTTAAAGGATAAAAGAAAGATTATATATATACCTCATAAAAAAGGAACTCCTTGGAATTGGATGGTGGTTATTCATATTTAAAAATAAAGGACACATTATATGTTTGGTTAAATCTTCTTCGGTAGTTCAGGAAAACATCAAGTCCTGAAAATATATTTTTAAATGCCAGTAAATTGATAAAAAGTGCTGATTTGAGCTAGTTCAAATTTATAAATTACTTCCTGAGGAACTTCTATGATAAAAGCTGCATGTTAAAATTAAATTATACATAGTTGGATGAAACAAAAAAAGAAGTATGATGTTTTAAAGATAGGTGTTAAGTGCCTATAAGAAAGCCTAATGGCTTAAATAATTTACCCCAAAGAAAATGGTTAATGGAATGCTGTGAGGTTGTTTGAGCTATTATCTTCCATAAAGCCATTCGAGACATATCTAACCATTGTGCTGACTTTGCATTTCATGTGCTCAACTAACCCTAGTACAGACTGCATGTATGGCATCAAGTATCTTTTATAAAGAACAATTCTGAGTGTGTGCATGTCTCCCTGGAGTTGTGCCAGAAACTTTTAGGGAGCAGATTTGCAATGTATAAACAGTCAGTTATATGGTTCACAGCTGGGTTATTTTTGTGTTTATGTGGGAAAGCAATAAACAGATCTACAGATAAATGTAACACATGCAGTGTCCAATGTGAATCAAATAATTTTTAACAAAATGATTTTAAGGGAAGGGATACAATTTTGTGATTAAAATGTAATTTTTAAAATATTTTATTTAGTATTTCCAGAGAGAGAGAGAGGAAGGGGGAGAGGCAGAAAGGCAGAGAAACATCAATGTATGGTTGCCTTTCACCTGCCTCCAGCCACAGACCCAGCTGGAAACCTGGCTGCCATCATCTAACACCAAGATAGCACAAGGAGAAAATGACATTGTATCATACCTTTCACTTAATAGCCATGGTCTTGAATAATTTCCACTCTCATACTTTTGAGGAAAATCAGCCACATGGTTCCATCTCCTGTAACAGAGTCTGGACATAGTACTGTTGCTCTGTGTTCCCAGAAAAACAAGTAAAGAAATGAGATTTTGCTTGAAAAATGTAGTACTGCTATGTACACCTATGTTCATAGTGGCACTATTTACAATAGCCAAGTGCTGGAAACAGCCTAAGTGCCCATCAGTGGATGATTGGATCTAAAAACTTTGGTACATTTACACAATGGAATTTTATATAGCAGAAAGAAAGAAGGAACTTGTACCCTTTGCAACAACATGGATGGAACTGGAGAGTATTATGCTTAGTGAAATAAGCCAGTCAGTGAAGGACAAATATCATATGATCTCACCCATTACGGGACAATAATGAGCAAAACTAACAACAAGCAAAACGGAACCAAATATATGAATACAATGAATAGGCCTTCAGTGGTCAGGGGGAAAGGGGTTGTGGGGGAGGGGGGAGGCAGAGGCAATAAAGGGGAGCAGCTTAGACAAGAACCTAGTATAAAGGAACCATGGACATGGACAACAGGTGGGATTGACTTTGGGGGGAATGGGTGGGTGGGGAGGGGGACAGAGGGGAGCAAAAAGGGGATGGATGTAATACAACAACAATAAAATTTAAAAAAAAGAAAGAAAGAAAAAGGCAGTAATCACTGGATTGAGAAATCATAATGTCATTTTAGAGTAATCTCTTAAACCTAAAAGTGGAGTTTTGTAAATTATAATATAAAGTAAAAAACCCATCTAGTATGATGATAAATTAAACCAAAAAAATATGCCTTAGAAAGAAGAGAGAAAACATAAAAATATGGGATAAATATAAAGAGCAAAATAAGATAGATTAAATCTAAATATATCCATAGTTGCATTAAATATAAATGTATGAGATGTTCTAATTAAAAAGTTTATTAAATTGAATATAAATACATTCATAAACACACCAATGAAACTATGAGCAGCTTATGAGTCACAACTAAAATAAAAGAATGCAGAATGAATGAAAAGCCAACAATAAAAATTGCATAAAATGTACATAACAAAAGTAATCTGTCAAAGCTATTTTAATATAATGGAAAAAGCTTCATTACAGATGAGAGGTTTTTATATCATAAATCACACATTTTCTTATTTATTGAAATTAAGGTTTTAATCAGAAAAATGTATTAGGAACTATAAATATATATAAATACTATTATAAACACATTTAACCTACAGGACATATAGAAAATAATGTACTCAACATTTGAAGGATATTTATTTTTTGAGACCATATAGATTAAAAAATTGACTGAAACTAACAAAATCTTGAAAAATTCCAGGGATTTAAATTATACATAGAGTACTTTCTGACATTGTTAAAATTTTAACATATATTTAGGATAAATTTAATTATAAAATTCTTATATGTTTAGAAATTTTTATTTTGAAATAATATTCTAAATGACCCATGGGCCATTGAAATAATCATAATGTAAATAGGAAATATTTTCAACTTAATTATAGTAAGGACTTGCTGGATAGTGGTTTAACTCTTTTTATTTTATTTTTCAGCTTAGAGTGCATTTATTAGAAAATAAGTTAAAAATTTAGTGACCCAAGCATTCAGTTCATCCAAAAACAAAGGAAGTACTATAAAATGAACATTAAGAAAGAAATTAATTATATAGAAAAATGCAGTAAAGAGACTCAATAAGCTAATTTAGAAAGATGAATTGGTAGATTTGTTGTAACATCCATAATAATAAAGAGACATGGAACAAATACAGTATTCAATACTTAAAATTACATAAGAACTCTCTCCACTAATGATACGAAATAAAAACAAGAGAATGTGTCATATAATTTTATGCCAATAAATTAAAACTACCTTCCAAGATTTAATTGAATTAAATCTACCAAAACTGACTAAAGAAGCAGGAAACATAAATAACGCAATTACTATTTAAAAATCAAATCAATACATTTAAATATTTCCAAAAGAAAACTCAAAGATTAGATGGCTGTACTGAGAATACCTCAACTAAATAATTAAGAATTATCATTTTAGTTTGATTCCCCAGTCAGGGCACATAATCAGGTTGCAAGCCAGGTCTCCAGACAGGTCCAAAGCTGGAGGCAGGTGAAAGGCAACCATACATTGATGATTTTCTCCCTTTCTTCCTCACTCCCTGCTCTTCTCTCTGAAAACAATGAATAAAATCTTTAAAAAATAATAATAATTAAAGCCCATATAAATGTGTGGTTTAAAAAAAAGAATTATCATTTAAAAATTTTTACTCCAGAACTATTTACCAATTAATTTTTAGAATAACATATCTTGATTCCAAAACTGAAAATAATAGCAAAATACATAAAATATAAAATTGGCCCTGGCTGGTAGCACAGTGGATAAGGCGCCAACTTGCAAACCCAAAGGTTGCTGGTTTGATTCCCAATCAGTCAGGGCACACATAATCAGGTTGCAAGTCAGATCTCCAGCTAAGTCCGTTGTAGCTGGAGGTAGGTGAAAGGCAACCGTACATTGATGTTTCTCTCCCTCTCTGCCTCTCTCCCTTCCTCTAGCTCTGGAAATAATAAATAAAATCTTGGTATATATATATATATATATATATATATATATATATATATATATACATAAATTGTAGGGTTACCTTTGTGTTAACATAGGTGCAAAAATCTTAACATACTCATTAAACCTAATAGTTTACTCAGTTCAGTGTCACTAAAGAAAAGTATATCATTACCAAGTTATTTTTATAAGTGAAATAAAATGTTAATTTATAATAGAAAATTAATAAAAGTTTTTTACATTAACACATTAAAGAATAAAGATTATATGACATTCTATAATAAAAATATATTTAATAAACTTGATATTCAGTTATGATTAAAGAAAACTCTCTTAACTAAGAATAAAGAATATAATATATAGGATGCCAAAAATAAAAAACTTCTTAGTGTTATATAAGATGACTATAGAAGACACACAAATATCACAATATGAAGACATGTAATATGTGTCGAAACATGATTTCTATATAGCTTCATGAAATCCTGTAAATAGATTAATTGCATTTCTTTATTCAACAACCAAAATTAATACTTTAAAATTTTATTTACAATAGTTGAAAAATATTAGGTACCTGGAAATAAATGTAATAAAGTCTTTGTAAGACCCTTCTGTGAAAATACAGGAAAAAACTATAACTAATATTATGTCACACACCTGCTTAAAATTATTCAATAGCTTCCTATTTTACTTACACAAAATTTAATCATGATGCCAGTACTAGGTTCTCCTTCGTGTCTCATTCTTGCCATGATATTTCTCATTTAATTCTTTCTCTGGGTCACTTCACTCCAGCTACACTAATCATTTTTAATTCTCTAATTTTGCGAAGCACATTCTTTACTTTGGACATTCATATTTATGTCATTTACTTTGCCTAAATTGGTGACTTGTTCTATGGCTGTCCCCTTCTCATTTTTAGATATCAATTAAAATGAAACTTCTTTAAGAATTATGTTCTGATTTTCCCTTCTGAAATAAGCAACATTCATTGTATTTGTTCTATCCTGTACCTATTTTGTTGTTGTTGTTTCCTTTAATTGAACATACTACAACTGGAAACTCTATATTCACTTATTTAATTTTGGTTGTACGTTCCACTACGACACAATTTCATGAAAAGAGAGGTTTAATGTTTTATGCATTACTGTGTCCCCAAACCTTAAAATTCTGTCTGAGGTCTGGTAAACATTCAATACATATATGTTGAATAAATATGTGACACTGAAGAATATTGTATCCTGGTTGATGGGTTCTTTGCAAACACTAAAAGTGATAATAATACTGCATTTTTTCTTATTTGGACATTGTTTGTCTATACAGCTTCTTTAGAAATGCAGGACTTTGTAATTCCTATGTCCTTTGTATAATGCCATAAAATTTCTAGAGAACCACACCTAAGCTTATCATTAATTCTAAACAGCTATTTAGTTTAAAATTGCTTTACTTTTCCAAAGTTTTCCAAGTCATCTAACTTGTCTCCATGTCCACAATTTTTGTCTCAATCCGCTTTCCAAATCTGCTACCAGATAATAATCTTTTTAAATGATTAATTTGTACCTGAATTTGGTGCAATAAACCTTCTCTGTCTGCATCCATTCACGTTACTTTTGGTATAATAAACTTAGTTTTATGCACCAGGGGTTATAAGCCCTGTGTAGTTTGGCTCCTGTTCAGCAGTTTCACCTGATCTTTTTTCCACTCTTCTTAATAAAGTTCTCAACATACTGAACTATCTGAAGTTCTAAAAAGTGCCATGTTCTCCGTGATCATGCACTTCCTTTACTACTGGAACATTCTTCCCCTCCTCCCCTTCTTACCGACAAACCTCCACTTCCCAGGATTTATCTTATAGATATTTTCATCCCTGAACGTTGAAACCTGGTAAAAAACCTGTCCACATGTCATTATTTTATTATAGAACTTACTCACTGCCTTTTAATTGTCTTTTGTTTATATCCACCACCACAGTGTAGAAATTGGGTCTTATTAATGTATTCTTAAGCTTAAAGCTAAGCTTACATAATAGGCAATGAATTTTTCCAGAAGGAAAAAGAAAGAAAGAGAGAAGGAAGGAAGGAAAAGAAAGAAGAAAAGATGGAAAATGGTAGGAAGAAAGGGAAGGGGGAAAAGAATGCTTAATGCATTAAGGCAAGAGGACTGTGATTGAGAAATACCTCCTGTAGAGAGTCAGATAGCATATAATTTAGAGCAAAATGATCTCTGTCCCAGCTGTTTAGCTGTCATTCCACCATAAAAAATATACAATGTTCCAGTAAATCAGTATTTCCAGAAACATAGTTTTCCAGCCATTGCAGTAGGGTCTTTACTTTCATTATTTAATTAATTCTCACAACAAATTTATGAACAATAAGCCAGAAAATTATATAGTTCATTTAAAACCCACAGAACCAATCAAAATAAAGTTTGAAGTCTACCTAACTCTACAGAGGAAAGAGAGTGAGAGTCAGAATCTTATGGGCTATTTTGTATCCCTCTATTATAAATTAGAAACCTGGACACTAATAAAAGTAGGCCCAAGATCCTACAGATAGCATTTCAACTTAGTTCATGTTAACTAAAAACCTAAAGTTCTTAACTACTGGCATGTAATTTTATTGAATTAAGTTAATTTAGTTCTAAGAAGCTTATTTGTAATCCTGACGTTACTACCAATTATGTTTTTATTCACATGGTTGTAATTAAACACAAGTACCTTGACTATCCAGTTCCAGTGCTAAATCAAGTTGGACTAGGTGATATGAATATAATTATATGTTTAATCTATGCTAAATGCCTTGTTACATTATCTCTTTCAATTTTTAAAACAACTCATATCACATTGGTACTTTAACTGTTGCCATTTCATTGTTGAACAGACTGAAGGTTATGGAATTGAATTACCTTGCCTAAGGTCATACTGGTATTTTGTCTACACATTTCTGACTGCCAAGCCCATACGCTTAACCATTATACTTATTATTTTAAGTTGCTTATTATTCAGTCATGTTACCACTTTAACAATTTACATATTTCATAAGAATTTTTGTGACTGCTATTATAGTAATGTAGATGAAAGCCAGAAAAGTTTTTGATCAAAGCTGTTAAAGGATAAAATTCAACTGAGTACATTTGAAGATCTAATTGGCTCTATTAAGCAATTCATGAATCTGGCAGCCTCCCATCAAGCAATGAGAAGGGCTGTTCAATGGGGCTGTACAAAATGGGAGGTTTTCACAGGGAGAAGGTTAGGGCAAGGGAACTATTAGTCAAAGAAAAGAAAGGATTACTTTTAGGTTAGGACATATCTTGTGAGAAGCATGGGATGTGGCAAGGTTTTCATTATGTAGATTACCTCTCCTTCCTAAGGGGAGAGCCATAGCCTGTGTGACAGATAACTTCATCGTTGATGTTGATCAGAAAACACCAACCTGGTTGATTAAGATTGCCTTACTGGCGAAAGCTGGAACTGCAATTAGGTCAAAAATTAAACCAAGGTTTGGAATCATGGTCTTTAGCACAAGGGGTCCCAAATTGGGCCTATGGCTTTTCTCTATAATAAACAACTGAGCGAGCCACTCTTGGCTGATATTAATGAGTAATGCCAGGTGAGACTTCATGCACCTGGTGGTTAGAAGCTGTTGCAATTGAAGTTTATCTTCTATTTGGCAAACTATTCTATTATTTAAATTTGTCTGGGAAAAAGAACCATTTAAAGGTAAATTACTTACCAACAGGACACAAATCCTGTTCTATTCCTCTTTTAGCAAACTGTCACACTAAACTTAGCCATTCCTCCATAACATGAAACTAAACCCTTTTGAGCAATCTCCATTTCCACAAATAAATAGACATAGCAATGTGTCATAAAATCTTGCCAATTTGCAATGCCTACATTACTTCACAACAAGATATTTCTCTATTTAAAAGCTATTTTATTTCCTTTTACAATTTTCAACATGCATTTGTCTCCTCCTCTAAAAACCAGTAATGTGCAAAGAAAATTGTCAGCTGAAGCACTTGTTGTAAGGGTCCCAATTTCTAGTGAGCATAACAAACCACATTGACACAACTTTGTGTGGGGAAAAATCTTCTGTGCAATTACATTTTGCATATGTTTAAGTCAATTTACAATGGAAAATATTTTCTATAGAAGTGTTTTAAAATAATATGGCTGTTACCATGTGAATATGTTTTTTTAAACATAGCCTTTATAATCATCGTATACTCTACCCTTTGCCATTTCAGTCCAGTCTTAGAAAAAAATGAACAAAATACAAAATTTGGTATAATTTAACCATTTGCATTAGGCCAAGAATAATAAGTGGCTTTGCACGGTTCTTCCATCTGGAATTTCAGTTACTATTTAGATTAATAGAATAGGTACAATAGAAGCTGAAATTTTCTGGGCCAGAGTTGAATTGTGTTCAGCACAGCTCCTTTCTGAAAGAACCATCCACCTGTGGACAAAGGCTTCTGTCTGTTACCATGGCCCTGAATAAAGTGACTGATGAGCATGTGAGTCTGTTTCAAGTTGCAAAAGGGAGAACTTACATTCCAGTTAACTATACTGCCTCTTCCCGATATGAATTATGTCAGCTGAGATAATCAATAACTTATCAGACTGCCGAGAGCCCATTAGCATGCAGTTAGCATGCCAGTGTTCATAGCAGTGTTCTTCAATGTGGGAAGTGGCCCTTTGGTATAACACACTTCAATAGTTTAAGCTCAATAATAATAACTCTTGTTTAACATGGTATTAGATTGACACTTATAAATTGGAAGATTGTTTTCATGATCTATGCAATCTACTCTATTAATAAAAATAGAACTGAAGGCTCTTGGCACAATTCATTTCTCACTTCCACTTACAAGTGGGCTTTAAATATAAGGAATCAGGCTTGCTCAATTAATCACAGCACTGAGCAATGTGTCTACATGAAAAGAATGTAAAACCACTGCTATTAGAAAGTTTAATTTAAGCTCTAGGGCCAAATTAAGGAGCCTCTCAAATACAGAGATTAACAGCAAAACACAATTAGGCTGTTTTTTAAAGATTCCACTTTAAGAAATTATCTCCAGAAAAAAAAGAAATATAACAATTTGCTAAATCATTGAGAGGGATTAGAATCTTGTTGTCACATGGTAGCATGAACAAAAGGATGACGAGAAAGAATAAAACCCATCTAACAGGAAGTGTTGAAGATCCAAAACTGTTCATGTAGCGGCCTCTGAGTGACAAAGATGAGGTTTTGCATCTGGTGTCTGTGTACTAGCTGCACTTTCCCCTGCCTCCTCCTCACATGCAATTCGGATTGTGCCCACTTAAGAACAGTGAAGTGAATGAGCAGGATGTGATATTTCATGTACTGTTCCCACTTTGGGACTGTCATATTGCATCTGTGGGATTAAATCTTTTAAGGAGTTGTCAAATTTAATTGGCGAATTTGCACAGTTCTGGTTTACTGGATACATTACACTACCAAGAGCTTTTTCTTTTATCACTTTCTGTTAACTCCATAATTTAAATATTGCCATCTGTGAATAAAGCCTACAGAATTAAGCAAACAGCTTTAGTAAATTAAAATCTTAACTGCATAATTTGAAGATTTTTAACATTGTTTATTTGCTATTTGGTATATTTATCTTTCTTTTCTCATGATAGGTGTAATATTTTGCACATGTTCAGTAGAATGGAATGTCTTATAAACACCTCAGTAGGTTTAAAGACTACAAAAAAGAACAAAATCTATAATATCAACAACAGACACAGAGTGCTTTAAAGAATAAGGAAACATACTTCAAATACATATTTCAAATGAAACCCAACTTCTCTCCCTGCATACCAAATCTGTGTTGTCGGAGATCTTACACTCCAACTTGAATTCTACCCACTGAACTTGCTTTTGCTGCCTCACGCATCCAGCTTCATTTGTTCTTCACATTTGTGGCTTCTCTTCAGGTCTGGGCTTAAATTTAACTTCCACAAAATGTATAGATGGCCTTTCCAAATATCCCAAGTTAGCCCCCTCCAGTTATACTCAGTTATCCTCCCAGTGTTTTTCTCAGCATTATCAAAAATTATCATCCTATATTTAAAATTGTGTTTCATTATATCTTACATTTACTCACGGAATGTGCATTCCCTTAGGACATGGACCATTATTATTATTACTTTTGTCTGTTTCTGTCAACATAGACGCATCCTCTAGTCGAGGTTCGGCAAGTAAAAATGGAGATGGCGGGATAGAAAGAGGAGGGCCAAGGAGAAGAATAATTAAGTTATCTAATATTAAAGATAATGATTACAATAGCTTACATGTTCTGAACTTTTTATGCCAGGCACTGTGGGAGAGATTTACATTATGTCAGTTAGCTGTTAAAACAATCCTTACAGGTAGATGCTACTATTATCTAAAATTGACAAAGGAAGGCTTGAGGCTTAGAGAGGTTAAGAAACATATTCAGGGTCATGAAATTAATTATATTAGTGCCAGGATTTAAACTGTGGGCATCCCCCTCCAGAGAACACATGGAAAAGTTTGTTATATGAGGAGGTGGATGTGTGAATAAAAGGGGAAGAAAAAAGAAAAACTAAGAAAGAAAAAAGAAAAGGAAGGGAGGGAGGGAAGAAGGAAGGGAGAGAGGGAGGAAGGAAGGAAGGAAGAAAGGAAGAAAGGAAGTAAGGAAGTGAGGGAGGAAGGAAGGGATAGATGCTCCATGTAGAAATGGATAACATGCTGAATTTTGTTTCCATGAATTCAGGCATTCAAACACCTAGCAACTTTAATAACCTAGCTTTTAAAACTATGTCCTCTGAGAAGGAGAGGTTGAAAGACACCAAGTAATGTTTTAAGGTGAAAATAATATGCTTAGCATGTGTAGCTAGCTTTCTTGGTTAGCAATGACCCTCATAACACTTTTGAGAATCAACATTGTGAATGAAACACCAAAAAATAGAGCAACTATAATTCTTCCCCTAGCTACAAGATCAAGAAAATATTTCAGGCCAGACAAAAGTAATCTGGTAATAATAGCTAATATTGAATTACTCTTTACATGTGTCAGTTTTGCACTAAGCACCTTATTTCTAAATTAACCTTCATACAGTCATAGCAGGTGAGCACCGAAGCTCAAGGCCAGCAGACTTAGAACTTATCTTTCATACTCAGATATTGTGATTCCAGAGGCCTTGGATCATCTCTGTTGGAAGCCATAGAAGTGGTTGGTATTATGGGAAGTTGTAAGTTTACCAGTAGGCATTATACATACATCGGTTACGTATCAATGGATCCTCACAGCAACTTACAGTATTTTTTGTTTGACAAGGGAAAAAAATGAAACTCATGGAAGCTGAGTAACTTGAGTTTTTTCCAGCCAGTATATGGCAGAACTAGGATTTGATCCTAGCCTTATGTACTTACAAAACACACGCTAATTCTTTTCAAAAAGCCACTCATATATGGGGCTTAATGTATACTGTAGTCCTTGCCAGAAAGGAGAAGCAGCCGCTGCTTGCTATATTCCAGGTATTCGGTTTAATAATTTGAATGCCATTCCTAGTATAATTTTGAATAGATGAAACACCTCACCTGCTCCTTTAAAAATAGTTATTTTTTTAAGTACAGGATATACACAAGTGCAGGAACAGCTGTGAAATGATTGTGATGCAATGCTAGCTACACTATCCTTAAGAGCAGGCTCTTCTCTAGGATTGGCAAATTACATCTCAGAGATAAAAAGTAATAGCTACATTCTCACCCAGACTGATGTGGCTCAGTGGTTGGGGCATCATCCACAAAATGAAAGATCATTGGTCCTATTCCCAGTCAGGGAACCTGCCAGAGTTGCAGGCCAGGTCCCCAGTTGGAGGCATGCAAGAGGCAATGGATTAAGATATCTCTTGCACATTGATGTTTTGCTCCATCTTTTTCTTCCTCTTTTCCCCTCCCTTTAGAAATGGATAAATAACATTTTTAATTTTTAAATTAAAAAACAATAGTTACATTCAGAATACATTGATTCAAAAAATGTATAGTTGTTTCTTTTACAATTAACTTTCTGTGTATTGGTAATGACGTACCATTTGATACAAAAATTTTGAAAGATAAGATTTATAAGCACTGATTTGTAAATATGGAAGTTAAACTGAAATCTCTTCTATAACTAGAGTCCTATAATACATATAATGAAATGGATGTATTGTGCCTATGCTAAATAATGAGTAATTATTTTTTGAGTATCTCATATGATATCCACCATAAAGCAATTAAATAATTAGATCTTAGGCTATTATTGTTTGAAGATATTTAATGGTATAAAGAAAAGTATGTATTCTACATTGAACATATGCATACAAGGTCTGTCCCAAAAATATCAGCCAAGCAAACTTTTAATTATATTGATGTTGGCTCAACACTTTTGGGACAGAGCTTGTATTTCTGTCTAAGGATTATTTTGAATACTTTTTTCATCTTGCATGTCAAGTAATAGTAACATAGTTTAATAGAAGAAGCACTAAAATACAATAACTTGTTTAAGGACCTCAACCGCCACCATGGAGGCTAGCAGCTGGCTCAACCCAGTGGGACAGAGGGAAGAAGGACCATCCTCAGTTTTCTCCATCAGGAGGGAGAGAGAAGTGGAGCTTACCCTAATATTCCAGTGCACCACACCAGGAAAAAGGAGCGGGTGTGCTTTCACAACCAGCATGGCTCTGTGGAATTTGGAGAAGGGGAATTATCCTGAGAATTCCTCAGAAGAGCTAGATAGTATAGTGAAATGTGCACATCCATTAAAAAAGAAAAAGATTGAAAAAAATCTCAGTCTCTCTAACTATACTACTTGGTAACAGCCTTTCCCTGCCAAAGCCAGCTCATGAAAAGTAAAAAAGGTGACTGCTTCGTTAACTGCCCAGAAATCAATACAAAGATACTAGGAACATGAAGAATCAGGGAAATATGGCACTACCAGATGTAAAAGATAAATCAATAGTAAACAACCCTAGAGTAATAGAGATCTATGAGTTACCTGACAAATAATTCAAAATAATTGTCTTAAAGGAACTCAGTGAGCTACCAGAAAGCAAAGATAGACAAGTAAACAAATTCAAGAAAATGATACATGAACAAAATAAGAATATCAACTAAGAGATAGAAACAATGAAAAACAACCAAACAGGATTCTGGAGCTGAAGAATATAATAACAAACTGAAGAAAATTCTATCATAACAGGGCTTTCACCAGCAGATTTAATCATGCAGAAGAATCAGTGAACTTCAGTACAGGTCATTGGAAATTATCCAGTTAGAGGAACAAAAAGAAAAAGAGCAAAGTAATACAATGCCTAAGTTATAGAAATAGAGGATAGCAATTTTACCTAGTCATAACTAACATACTTAAGACTATATTATTAGAGATAGCCCATAAAATATCAGTAAGTAACAACTTATTACCAAGATGGTAGTCAGTAGGAAATAGGAACCAGAGACCAAAGAAGATATTTTAGGGAAATCAGACTCACCAGTACAATACTGGAGATGATCTGGATCCAGAAGTGTTTCTAATCATAATATAGCTCTATTATTAAGATTTTCTTAGGTAGGAGATGGATACATCCTTTATAGTTAATTTCATATAACTCTGTGTAGAAATATATATATATATATATAATTTATCCATGACCAACACAATTTTATATGAACACTATAATATCTGAATTAAAGAACCACTGAAAGCGTTGTTTTAATTAGATAATAATAGGGTTAGACTGCACCTAAAGATATTATAGTCTAAAATCACTAAGAATATTGTTGGTTTTATGTATATGTAGGAAAGCTTCAAATAATAGATAATCTTTTAAAATATTGACTAACATATATAGTTAAAAGGGGTATACAGTAGGATTTATACTGTGGAATAGTGTAAATCAAAACTGGTATTATTTTTAATAATAAATGTAGTTTTAAAAAACTCATAGATTTCTTTTACATGGCATTTTATAATTAATAACTTAGAAATTACCCACAACCTGATTCATGATATTAATTTTTACATTATTTGACCCTGAATTTGCCCAATTATTCAGGCTGTGAGTTTCTAAGAATGTAACCTGCTTTCATGTGAGTGAAAGATCTGATAATTATGAAAAATGCTTATCTTAAATTTGGAAGCCCTAACCTATAAGAAATCCATTTTCAAACACTAGGTTATTCATAAAGCTTTTTCAAATCCTTTTGAACCAGAGACGGTATAATTTGATTTTAATCCTTAGCTTTAAAATCAAACATTGCTTCAGATCAGCACTAACTAAATGGTGGGGGGCAGTGGAGAAGTAAAATAATGTTACAATATAGGACATCTCTGTTCCATAACCTTCAACTATCACATATAATAAAGATGTTTAAATTGTTCCCTGACCTGACCTTAGTCTACCTAAGCCCATTTCAATATCAAACAAATAATAAGGATTCTAATTCCTCTCACTTACCATTTTCGTCAAGTTGGCTGACATATTTTGTCACCGAAGTTCAGTTTTCTTTTTTTGTTGCCTTTTAAATTTTTCTTTTATTTTCTTGAATCCAAGCTCTGCCTCACCCCAGTTATTTATTTTTATTTATTTCTTTTTTCTTTTTAACTTTATTTTTATTGTTGACACTATTTGTACTTCAGTTTTGACATCTGTCATATGAGACTATAATATTATTTCCCAAATACAATCGGCTCACAGTAAACACTCAGCTAATGGAAGTAATTGCCAAAATTATTATTTTGTATTTTCTTTCTTTGAAGCCCCCTAACACTTCCTGGCATTCGTCTTTGGATTCTAAGCACCATAAGGCTCTCATGAGTATTTAGCACAGCTTGGTACCATGCTTTGGTTCTCAAATATCAGGATGGCTAGAAATACCAGGAAAAGCTGTTTAAAAAAAGCAGATTCCCTAGGTTATGCCCCTAGACTCTCTGACTACCAGATACATGGTACGAGATGAGAATTTGTGTTTCTCCAGTTTCCTAAGTGATGACAATGATGCTGGTCTGGGGACTGTGAGGACTATTTATACATGATAAGAAATTAAATTGACATTGGAATCAGATACACTAGCATTAAAATCCACACTATAATATAATACATGGAAGTATTATAAAACTTGGTAAAAAGCATCTGCTTTGATGCTTTAGAGTGCCACCGCTCATTTGCAAGAAGAGAAAGTAGACATTCAGTATTAAAGCTGCTCTGCTCAGAAATCCAGTGAATTAGCTATGTCTTCCTTGGGCCTCGGATGGGAAGGTGTGGTGCACGCCAAGAGCCAGCATCACCTATACCTTTCTCAAGCCCAGTTGTTCCTGTGTCCTCCTTTTGCTTATCCATAGCTAATTAGAAGTTCTGCCTATAATCTCCAACCAACCCTAAGCCCTGCTCTTCTCTAACCATCCGCCAGTCCCAGGATAGGTTTTTATTTTATTCATGCTTTTGTTTTTAATGTGGATTAAACTGTCAGCAGAATGCTGGCTCAGAATCCACTGCCTTTCAGACTATGTTACCCAGGAACTATGCCAAGACCTGTACTTGGTAAATAAAACTTTTTTGAATAGTATAGGGTGAATTGAAGAGAAAGGCCAATCTTAAGTAAATAAATGTGCATATTATCTCTACCTTGATATTTGACAGAAGTGTCTTCAAAATCTTCAGAAAATCCATTCCCCAGCCAGGGCACATAACCAGGTTGCAAACCAGATCCTTAGCTGGAGGCAGGTGAAAGGCAACCATATATTGATGCTTTTCTACCTCACTTCCTCTCTCCCTTCCCCATTCTCTAAAAAATAATAAATAAAATCTTTTTTAAAGTTTTCAGAAAAAAGTAAAGAGAAATAGTGCAATGCAGTTCAGGGCAGACACTCAGAAGGAAACTACAGTTTTTAGAAGGCAGGAGGCAGAAGGTCGTATACCGAACCACTGCACTACTAGCTGCTACACTTGCTAGTCACTCAGACTGACTTAAAATCACTTATAGAGGTTAGGAAAAATTAACTTTTATCTCTGGTCAAAATAACCTGTATCTATTGAGTCTAAGATTTACTTCAGATTAGAGTACAAGCATCACAATTCATTTTCTCTTCCATTACATGAGAATGGGTTGAGCTCATTTGGAAACCCCACAGTTTCAAATTCACCATTTTACTCTGCCTTTACTTAGGAATGTCCAACAAAAAATGTGTTCTCACTTTGGGGGAATTTCTACCTTTCTGTTTTGCAAAATTTCTTAACCAAGATATGAAAAGCTGAAAGTCAGGCTTTGTTTTGGTTTGTATTTGAAGAACTTCTACATTAGAGCATATTTGCAGATGAACAATAATAAATGTCACTGTTTGTCATTACTACCATTTTCTTTTTTAAAAAACAAAAAGCCCCACATAATTGTAGCTGTTCACTCTGAAACATTGGGAGAAGGACACATCTAGTGAAATGAGGCAGAGGGATCAGCCAAAGTCAAGGCCCACAATCTGTGAAGAATTGGGAAAAAAAAAAAAAAATCGATGAATTATCTGTTTCTAAGGTCCAAGTACCTTAAGGCATTCTTGGAATCCAGACCTAAAAGCAATGTACTTTTTAAAAATGAAAAGTGCCAGGACAAAATCTGGGCAGCTTTAAACTGCTGAAAACAGGTGCATGCCATCTCTTTCATTCCACTGACACACATTCTGCCCTATTCATCAACCTGATTTTTTTCTTCCTTAGCCTAACCTTTTGGTGACAGTAAACATGACTTGACAGAGAGTCCAACACAGAAATTACATGATCTTTAACCTTTCTCTGATTTGTGACAGGATTGGGACACATCTGGACTAATCCATCAGGGAGGAGAAATATCTTTGGAATTATAACATAACAGTGATCTGCAAGAGCAAACAGCCATGTGTCCATGTAAACTTCTGCCCAGTGTAAAAGGAAATGAACAGAAAAATAATTTTCTAACTAATGAAGCTCATTGACTTAGAGTAGAAGAAATATTTCCTATTGAATTGAAAGGCAATCATAGTTCAGTATACAGTTTTAAAGTGCTTATATAGCAACAGCACATTTTGAAAAATAGGTGATTAATTATTTGGCTTTAATATTAAACAGATATCTATTAACTGAGAAAACAAAGATACTGTAGACATCTGTGGAATTTAGGCATTTACAAAGTTGAGACTATTGATATAAATATATATGTAATTGACAATGTCCTTATAAATTGGGGATCTTTTAACTATTTCTGGAAAAAATGTGTCCAGTAAAAATACAACACTAAATATTGATGCAGCTATTCTCTAGTTGTGGAATGAAGGGATAACTATATTAAATTGCAAACATTTAAAGATCTACTAAGATCTGGGGAATAAAATAGATGTTTTTTAATCTTTTTTCTTTATTAGACTAACTTGTATAATAATAGTCTAAACTAGAAAAAAATTTCAGAAACCCAGTTTATTAACCTCTTAGCAAAAGTAGGGAAAATAAGGCATTTAACCTCTATTAAACACTATGCTTGCTTCAATGAATTTACTCATATTGCATGCAACTTTATACATTGAACTACTAAACCACACAATTCTCACACAATTAAGCAAAAATTTTCTATTCCTCTTCCTTCTATTTTGTTTTCACAGATGATTAAAATAAAAACAGACAGTCTCTGCTGTTTTATGTCCTGGGATAATTGAAATTCTTCCATTCTCTTTGTTAGTGTGAAGTTCCTACATTTATGATTTCAATAATAACTTCAGTAACACTTTGAGTGCTGAATGTAGATTATACTTGAGCAATCTGTCACTCAGTGTATACCAAAAAAGGATCTTTCTAAGATGTGGAATCTTTGGCAGAGATGCTCAGCCCAACCTAAAACCAATTTTAGCAATAATTAATTCCTGTAGCTGTATTAATGTGTACATTTATATAGCTATAGGAATTGTAGGAGATGTATAAATATTTTTTTTATTGGCTATGTTAGAATTAGTAGGGATCTTTTAAAATTGATAATGACTAAATGACCAAGTTATTTTTTCCAACAATGAGAATAAAGAAGGAAAATATGCAAGCTCCTACTAGGCTCACGGAATACCATCCATTACATCTATAGGTCTATTTCACTATGTTCTTCAGCTCCTTTGCTTAGATGATAAAGATGTATTTTATAAGTAAATGTTTTGGACTTCAGATTGTACTTCTTAGTTTTAAATGAAGGCTTTGTTTTGATTTTGGCATTCCCTTAACATTAGACATGTCTAGAATAATGTATGTGCAAATAGTTCTAAATTAAGGTTGGATTAATTATAGCCTCTTTTATTCCATTTTTATTTAGAATTAATGTGAAATGCATTTGTAAAAAAGTGTACTTACTACATTCTTAAGTCAAAATTACTTCCTAACTACTTTCCTCTAGTTGTTCATTTCTAATATTCAGTAATGAATATTACTATTTAGCTAAGACATTTAGTATGTCAAGTCCATAGACTAGTGAAAAATATTCATTTGTAAAAATATATTGGTAAAATATGCTTGAAAACATATAGATTCTATGGTTAGAAGAGACCCAATGGAAAGCAACTGGAGTAGGGTTGGGGTATATATCCAGGGATGAACAAATGTTGACATTTTACCTAGAATTGATCCTGTGAAGTTTATACAAAATATAGTTGATACTCAGACTCTCATGATTGGTCATAGTGTAGAGAGAAAGTAAGGCCAAGAGGTTGGCTGGGGATTGTGCACTGACCAGTACTTAGCCAGCTTCAGATTGGAGAATTCTTGCATTTTTGAGGCATGTGACCTGGAGACTTGAAAATACCTCAGTTAGTTCCCTGTGGACCTCTGTCATTTCTGATAGGTTCATCTTTCTAAACTTATTTCAGAATTGCACACAGTATTGGCACAGATGAATGGAATGGGGTTAAGATTTAGTACCTACCTCATCTCCTCAGTGATTGCCATTAGACAATTCCAACCACCACAAATAAATATACTTCTTGAGTAAAACTAGCATCCTTGACAAGTAAACATATCTTGAAGACAGTCAATTAAACCTAATTTTCCACAACAATTTCACTTCTAGGTATACCTCTGAAAGAAACAAAATTATTATCCTGAAGAGATATTGCACCCCCAACTTCTTTCCTTGTGCATTCTTTATGATAGCCAAGGTATAGAAATAACCTAATATTCCATTGATGAATGGATGAGCAAACAATATGTTTGTAAATATATATACATACACACACACACACACACAAATGAATACTATTCATCCATAAAAAAGAAATTATGACATTTATGACAACATGCATGGACTTTGAAGACATTATGTTAAGGGAAATAACAAATACTGTATGATCTCATTTGCATGTAGAAAATGAGAAAAACAAATTCATAGAAATGGAGATCAGATTGGTGAGCCAGACAGGGAGGTGGGGGAGGGATATTGGGTAAATATGGTCTTAAGGTCCAACTTCCAGTTATAAAGTAAATAAGTTCTAGGCATACATCTATAGCATGATGACTACAGTTAACAATACTATATTGCATATTTAAAATATTCTAAGACAGTTCTTAAAAGTTCTCCTTGAAAGCAAAATATAATCATTCTAACTATATGAGGTGGTGTTGTTAACTAAACTGACTATGATTATCATGTTGTAAAATATGCATATAACAAATCATTATGCTATATACTATAAACTTGTACAAAGTTGCATTTCATTTGTATCTTAGGTCTGGAGAAAAATAAACCTAAGTTCCCCCTTCATAGAAGTTTTGAAGCTTTCATCGAAGGTGCAGAGTAGATGCTGAAGAAATAATGTTGGCTGAATAAAGGGGTTAATGAGCAGATGAAAGGAGTGTAGAAATAATAAGCCAAACTATAGGTTTCTAACTGAAAATCTTAGGATTCCTCTTGAGGTTAGTATAAGTAAGTCAGTAATGTTTTTATAAATGTTTTAACATATGGCTGGAAAACCTAAGTGAGAGTGAGCAATTCAGCCATTTGAGCTGAATTAAATTCTGTGAGAAGTTTTTTATATAACAGTAAGTTGATAGGAGCTAACATAGGATGGTTGACAATATTCAAAATACTTTTACTAAAAGCTTTTTCATGTTCCCTTCCCCAGGAAAAAATTCAGGGCCTGGAACTATAAATTACAAAAGTGTAATATAAACTCAGAAAAAAAAAATAGCGCCCAACACCTTCAATACTAATGATATAATTTTCCAGAATTGATTTTGGAATTGCTCCAGAGAAATTCTAGAATGTGTACTCTCATCAGAATTATAGATTTACCATCTTAGGATATAATATATTCTCAATAATGCACTTGCTGGTAGAATTGCAATTTTTCTTTAGAGGATTTATATCTCTTTTGGATTAATGCTTTTGATAAATATATGGAAACAATTTATGAACTTCGTATTTTGGTTTTCACAAAATTTTTCCTACACAATGTAAAAGAAAGGACTTATAAGAAATTTTATAAACTTTAGGTCTTGATTAAGAGAAGTGGAAGAGGGCTTCTGTAAATCATTGCTCTATAGTAATAGACCTGGCATATTGTTGATTTTTCCATGACAAGACAAATGAATATTAACTGTTGACATCTAGAAGAATAATAGAAGTAAATAGTGTAAGTAAGCAATAGTAAACTAGATGGCTTTAGGTGGTGCTGAGAACAAAGTGACAGGGGGTTTGGAACTAGTAAAATATAGTATATCATATTTTATTTGTAACACTAATATCTTGCACAAATGTATACTTATGCATATTTGTATTTTTATAAGAAATGAATGAGTATTACAGGTGCTAGTACTGAGAATAAAAGGGGCTCTTTTTGACAAATAGTCTGTTGTAAAACCAGTTTATACCTTGCTTTAGGGCTTCAAAGGATATTGAGCCAGATTGGATAAAGGCTTGCGTAAAATTATTGAGCACTTAAATAGATTAGTTCATCATTTTTTTTTAAGGTATCAGTAGATTTCTTGGCCCATGGGTCTAATGGGGATTTTAAGTAATTCCTCAAGTTGAGATTGGTTTAAGTACACAAGATTGGAAAAAAAAAAAACAAAACAAACATTTATTTGAAAACTATTAATGTATGTTGCATAGAAAGGTTGTAAGGTATTTCAGGAAGCAGTCCATCTGAAATATGCTTATTTGATGGTTACATTTGAAATGCATCTCTCAATAATAAACTGGTTTGTGTTTTCACAAAGAAGCAATTTGACTCACAAGAGGGCTGAAAATTATTTCTGCATATTGGATTAGAGAAAGAATATGAGAGGTACTTGAAAAATCTACCACTTTAGTAGACTGAAGATTCCTAGAGAATTATACAGGTAGAGGTAGGATTTATAGTTGATCGAACAGCCACTCTGCCATTTACTTAGTTCTGTTTTTATCATTCTATTATTAGACATGTTTCCCTTTGATGGTTTTTAAAGAACTGATGGAAATTGGGTGCTATAATCTCCTGTAGAACTGCTTCCTAATCCTCAGGGACATCTACTTATTTGCTGTTTTTTTATTCAGATGGTGCAAACTGTTTTACATTAGTTCTTGAGTCTATAAAACCAAAAATGTCTTGTTAAAAAGGTTTTAATGCCTATTAAGGGTGTGGTAGTTCTCCAGCCATCCACTTATTTTAAAATCCATACTTTTAGTTTGAGGATTCTCTTATTTTCTATTTAAATATTCTTCTATGCTTTCTGCCAAAAGCTGACATTCATATGATGGAGTGATCTTCTGTCTAGTCTCTCTTTGCATATCAGATCAGCAATTTCTGGTTTCAGGCCATCTAAAGAAATATGTTAGGGAGGGTATCAGAAATGTTAGCGTTCAGGCCAAATGCTGAATGTTATGGAAAGGCACTAATTGATTTACCTCTGATGTCTTCTTTGGATTCCTGTTTTGCTATTTGTAAGAGTAAATCAGGGTTTACATTATTTTAGTCAGACCTTGGGTATAGTTCTTAAAATAGGTTGTCCTCACTTATGTACCCTTTATATTCCATTTCAGTCAAGTTTACTTCATGGACCTTCAGGTTCTTCTCAGGGTCCTGTAGTTAGCTTTTCCAAAGAAAGATGTTGCATCTTCTGGCTCCACCAGAAGATACCCTGATGGAAGTCAGGGAGACCTTAAGTGTATATGCTCAAGGCAAGCCTAAACACTTGAATAAAACTTGTTTCCTGTCTGTCTGAGAATATGAGAAGTCCTTAACAATGTCACAGAGATACATACATGATTGGGGTTTGAAGTCCATGTACCAGGAATCTTCTTCAGTGATAGCTCAAATTTTTAATGAACAATTCTGGAGATAAGGAAAATGAAAGATTAGGAAGTCATTGGATTGAATTAAATTTGTGGTTGGAGGAGGGGGAGGTAAAGGAAAGGTGAGATAGAAATAGGAAAGGTAGAACTGAATTTGTCTCTTACCTTGATCCTCTCCAGGGTGTCTTTCAGGGAAGCAAGATTTCTGTTCAGATTCTATCTGAAAGCCACCTCCTACTGGTTAAGGACTGCAGGCCATTGAATAGTATGGGACTTCATTCCTTTTTGTTCTAAGTTTTTTTCCAAATGCACATTTCTGTTAATATTTAAAAGTTCCAAAAAGTGTCCATAGTAATTTGAAATTGACTTTCACCAAAGGGAAATAATCAAATTTAGTGGAGAGGTATGCCAGAATTGGCAAAACAGAACTTACATTAGTTCTAATGAACACAAAGACAAGATTTAGTAAAGTTCTTTCAAGTTTGTGAAGGATGACACAGGGTTAAGTGGATGTCCGTGTACTACTCTAATGAAATGCATCAAAGTAGGATCTGACTCTAGGGTGAAACCTATTGGCTATATGCCTGTCCACTCACTATTGACTTCTTTTTTTTTGCAGTAGTTCCCCCATATCTGTGGAGGATGCCATCTAAGATCCCTCCATCCCACTGAATGTCTAAAACTGCTGATGTGCCAAATGCTGTACATAATGAGGTCTGTCTTGAAAATATCAAGCCAATGTCAACATAATTTAAAAAGTTTGCATGTCCAATACTCTTGGGACAGAACTCATATAGTATGTTTTTCCTATACATACATATATACATACCTACGATAAAGTTTAATTTATAAATTGGCCCCTGTAAGAGATTAATAACAACAAATACTATAGTAAAACAATTATAAGAATATACTGCAATAAAACTTGTTTGAACATGGTCTCTCTCTTTCTCTCTCTGTCTCAAAACTGATTTGCTAACTTTGTTGGCAACTAAGTGGTTAATGGGTTAGTAACAAATAAATTAGGTAGCAAGATACAGTGGGATATGCTGGAAAGAGGGATGATTCATAGTCCAATGGGATGGTGAGAGATGTCATCACACTACTCAGAACAACTCACATTTTAAAATTTATAAATTGTTTATTTCTGGATTTTCTATTTAATATTTTCAGACCGTGGTAGACTGGGTAACTGCCACTGCAGAAAATGAAACTGTGGACAAAGGTGGTGGTGGGGGAGGGGGCTACTGCATAAGCAAACAAAATGTGACAAACTGCCCAAGCAGTAGGAGAAATGTTAAAAGTAAAAATTTTCAAAGCCAAAGTAAAACCTGTTCAGAAACCAATAGCTAAGAAATGAAAAATGAATATAAAGTTATAGGACTGAATGATTCATTACAAAAATATTGTCTCAGATAATCTAGCCTTTAACAGGTGGGTTCTAAGTGAATGCTAGATGTGTGCTTGCTTCTTGGGCTGTGTGTCCTAGTCTGCAGTGACAGGGGTCTTTGCTGGGTTTTGGGGGAATTGCTACTTTTGTTGAAGCCCAATATCCACAGATTACCAGAAACACACTGTACTCAGATAGAATCAACTTGAGCAGGAGAAGGAGTGTCCCAGAGAAACCTTGGGAGCCTCAGAGAGATGAAGGGGACAGCTTTCATGTGTTTGGGCTTGTGTCATGTTCTGAGCATTGTTCGTGTTCTGTTGAAAATATCAGTATCTGAGGGTATATTTCCAGATTCTCACATGAATGCAATCCTTTGAAGTAGGCTAAGGGCCTATTTCTGGGTAAAGACGATGTTTTCTCTATCCTGAATTTTTATTAACATAAGCCCTGTAGATAGTGTACAGTATGAGTCTGTGTAAAATCAAATTCATTTACTTTCTAAATCCTGTGTGTATTCTTATCACGTGCCAATTGCTGTTTTAACTTTTAGATACACAATAGGGTTTAAAACAAACGAAAAGAAAATTCTTTCTTTCTTTTTTCTCTTTTTTTAGTGTTTTATTGTTTATGCTGTTATAGTTGTCACAATTTTCCCCCTTCACTCCCCTCTGTCCAACCTGCTCTATATTCCCACAGTCAATCCCCCACACCATTGTCCATGTCAATAGGTCCTTCGTATATGTTCTTTGACTAATCCCTTCACCTTCTTTCAAACAGTCCCCACCTCCCCCTTTGAATTCTTTGTTTGAAAGGGGTTCCTGTTCTACTGTCCTAGTGGAAGAGATAGAAAACAACCAATTTATAACTAAATACCTTTGTGCAATAATAAGCATTATCAAGCAGATAAGGGTAAGCCAATAGACAGCTACAAAATGGAGTTTGGTAGTGGTGTGTTGTTTTAAAGAATCAGTAGGTGGCTTCTCTAGCATGGTGACTTTGAGCCAAGATATAAGTGAAGGAAAGGAATGAGCCTTTTCAAGACCTAGGTGAACAAATTGTGTTGCAGGCAGACAGAACAGATTAAGAACGTGTGGGGTTAGGACAGAATAAGATGAAAAAATGTCACAAGAACAAGGGGTCTTACACACAGAGGGGGAGATAAAGAGTTCAGGTTTTCTTCTCAGTCATGGGAGTTTTGGAGCAGGAGATATACATAATCTGATTTACTTTTTTATAGATTATTCTGGTTGCTGTCTGTAAAATTGTCAAGAGGAGCTAGTAATAAAAGCAAGGGATCAAAGTCTTGAGCATGATCAGTGAGACAGATGACAGTGACTTGACCAGGATGATGATCAGGTTGTCAGATGTGTGTGTTGACTTAAAACTAGAGTCAAAAGAACTTGCCAATGGATCAGATGTAGTGATTATAGGGAAGAAGATAGAACGATACCTGATTTTTGTGCAAGATAAACTGAGTGCACAGCGAAACCATTTCAGGATGGACAAAACTGGGAGACAATGGAGAGATTTGGGGGGAAAAATCAAGGTCTCTATTTAGGAAATGTTGCTTTTGATATACTTCTATGTCGCTGTCAAATAGGCTCACAGGAGAGGAAGGAACTGGAAATATGCTAGGGACCATTAGTGTATAGACAGAAATGAAAGCTTTGAACAGAGAAAGTCACTTGGGTATAGGTAGGTATAAATAGACATAAAAATAAATTGAGGTTTTGGGCATCCCAAAATGTAGAATTCAGGAAGAGGAAAAGAGTCTAGCAAAAGACACAAAATGAAGCAGACAATGAGGTATAAAATAATACAGACTACATGGCTTCCTGAAAGCAACTGAAGTCAGTGGTTCTGATCAAGAAGCGACAACCTGAACTCCTGTGTGCAGAGTGCTTCTGGGAGCTGTTGTTTCAAGGCACTTTGTAGAGTCTTTTAAAATATTTCTTTCTGCGTAAGCAAAAGAATTCACATTATATTTCATGGGCCTGGAGCTGGAACACAGCTGAGGCCTAAGTGTTATCTCCAGGAAGGAAAGACCACGCTGGGGCTAAGTCCTTGTTTTCCCGGCCAGGCGCTGGGGGCTTCCGCACCTGGCTGTGAATTTCTCCGCCATTGGGTTCAGCTGTCTCAGTTTCCCTATTCCACTTGCCAAGGAATTTTCTTAGTTTCTCACTATCCTGTTTCAATATTACTGATTTGTTATATGTGTTTATATTTTGTAATCCGTTTCATTTTAATTTGATGACAAAAATGAGCTATTTTCTGCTTTCACAATATCACAGACTTAAGGAGATAAATCAGGTTGGTTAAATGAGGGAATGATGGTTAAATTTAGAGAAAGGTCATAAAGTGAAACCTGCTTGAATCTCATCTGTATCATCCTCCCTAACCCCCTTCAAGACCATCTCAGCATGCCAGGTGACCTTATGCTGTCACTATGAATAACTGAAATCAGAGGAGATCAGGCGCATTCAGGGTGGTATGGCCATGGACTGAATAACTGAAATCAAAGTATACATATTACTAGTAAGTTTTTTAATTATTGTTTGTATTTTCAGAAACATTTTGTTAAAATAATATTCTTATTTAGACTAATTTTAGTATTTTGTTTCATTAGGTTTGACCTATTAGTCCTAGATTTTCCCCTTAAAGTAAAACAGAATAAGTTAAATTCTTGTTCATTTTTACAATTCTTCAAAAATTATTCTCATATACTCATACTAAATTTTCTCTAATATATGACATGTATTTATATATTAGGACTAACACCTCCTTTCAGTTTTTGGAAATGTACTTTTATTAATATACTAGTCACATTATTATTGGTAGTATTAATATTATTAGCAATCTGCTGCTGCAGAGGTAGTAATACTAGTAGAGGTAGTTTTTATTATTTTCATTTCTAATGTGCATTATTCTTTGTATTTTTTGAATTTCTGAATGACTAAAATTCTTAAGTATATGTTCCACTCCAAGCAGAAATTATTGAACAGCCATATTTATTCCCATGCTTGACTTGAGGTAGGCTTATCTGTGTTATCTCTTTAACTTCTATCACTGTGATTTCATAGTTTTACTATTAGCCGCAGTGGACAGTATAACACAGTAGTTAGGAATATATTCTTTGGACTAGTTGGAAATCCTGGACCTGATATTTACTGTATAATTATGGACAAGTCAATTACGTCTGTCCCACATTATTTTTTCATCCATAAAATAAAAAGGGAATAAAGATTTGGCACCTTTTATATCCCTGGATTCCTGTCCTGTGAATCAGTTTTACACTTGTTAGTTCTGTAAACATGACTGCACCTGCAGTAGCTGACCTTCTGCTGTATTCACTCAAACTCTAGTCCCTGCTTTCATAAGCCAAATGGTTCTCTTTTGCAGTTGCCAGTTCTTAAAGCGCAATTGCAGTTTTCCTTTGATGCCCCAATAAACGTCATCATTAATTTACCTAAATGGACAACTACCAGGCTATGCTTGGTGTCTTACCTGGTCTAATAAAAATCATACATCAATAAAATGATTTGTAAAGTATTGCTATATTCCATCCTCATGAAACAGTTATAGCATCTTATTTAATTTTCATAACTCAAGAATTAGGTTCTATTTTTTTTTTAACAGATAAAGAAAACATGACTTGGGGAGGTTAACTCAATTGACCAAAGTCATTATTAGCAAGTGATGAAACAAGATTTAAACAAATGGGTATGTGACCCCCAAAGCTAAAATTTAATCAGCTTATACTGTTTCCATGAAAGGGTATTGAACTTGAATGAATATAAGCCATTCATTTCTAAATTAGTCTATTCCTGCCTATCAAGAATCTATAGGAATCTCATGTTGACATATTGATTGCTTTTGCTGCTCTGAAAACTGTTTTTTAGATATCTTACTGTCATCTTCCACTGAAAATGCAATACTCTAAATGTTGGCTTAATTCTAGATCCTGACATGCTCCTCTCTTAGATGAAGTACCCTTTTCTTGTCATAGTTGAGTAGGTCTAAATAGGAGGATAATTGACTTTATGATTTAGCAGAGGAGATCCACTGATTTTATCTCAGAAAGTATTGTGATATTGTGTATGATATTGTGTACCACTCACAACCCAAAGTTGGAATCAAGAACTTGAAACCTAAGTAATACATGTGGCAAGTAGATTGTCACTATTTTTCAAAAGATTTTATTTATTATTTTTAGAGAGAGGGGTAGGGAGAGAGGCAGACATCTATGTATGGTTGCCTTTCATCTGCCTTCAACTACAGATCAGACTGGAGACCTGGCTTGCAACCTGGTTATGTGTCCTTGCTTTGGAATCAAACCAGCAACCTTAGTTTGTCACTATTAAATGTAGGCTTATTTTCTCCTTTCATTTTTTTCTTCTGTGTCTATATTTTATGTAAGCTGAAAGACTCTTTTTCTAACAAAAATGTTTCATGTCAAATTCTCCCAGCAGCATTTTGGAAAGTCATTGAATAAACTAATAGTAAGCTTCTGAGCCAAGAGTAATTATGTCACATTGCTCTTTTTTTATGGCAGGGAGCTATTTTATCCTATAAATGAAGCACTTTAATATAAACACATTTTTCACTGTAAGGTGAAAGAAGAGTTGATGCAAATATCTTTCAGGTGAGAAAGAAGACCATATATTTCCCACTTCTAGATTAATGTAATAAAATGATCAATCAATCAATCAATCAATTAATGAATCAACTTTTTTTGATAACCACTGTAGCAGATAATGATTATAAATCAAAACATACACCTATAAAAGTTGTCTTTTCTTGATATCTGAACATTACATGACATTTTATAATAAAAAATACTCATTTACTTATTTTTAAATATTTTATTTACTTATTTTAAGAGAGAGGGGAAAGGAAAGACAAAGAAAGGGAGAAAAACATCAGTCTGTAGTTGTCTCTTACGTTCCCACAACTGGGGACCTGGCGCACAACCCAGGCATGTGCCTGACCGAGAATCGAACTGACAGCCATTTGATTCACATGCTGTGTTCAATCCACTGAGCCACACCAGCTGGGGCCAAAAAATACTTTAAAGTCATTCATAGTAGTTTATCTTTTAAGCCAAATTTTGAGGAGAGTTATTTCTCTGATTGCCATTTTTGGAGGAGCAAACTGCTTCAGGGAGATTAAATAATTTTCCCAAATATGGTTATAAATTTGATGGCAAAAGTTTGGATACCATCTATTTTAACATAGTTCATTATAATAGGTGTGTTATCGTCATTTCTAATTTTATTCAAAAGAGAAACTTGAAGACATCTTGAAAGTCTATGAAATTGAGTTTATTGTGAGGGCCAAGAAAACTCATTTTATAAATTTTTATCACTTTCAAATTTATATATATACATTATATATATATAATGTATGTATATTATATATATATATATATATATATATATATATATATATATATACACACACACACACACACACACACACATAATTACCTCTATAGGGGCAAACACTAAAGGTTTTAAATGTATACTCATATTTCAACTACAGAAATCTTTTGAACATAGAGTTTAATTTGAAATCCATAAATTTTCTTCAGGAAATAGTACTAATTATGGCCAACCTGTATGAGTTTATAAAATAGCATGCAATACACCAAGCACTTAAATTACCTCATTTGAATCTTATTAAGCACTGTGAGGCAAGTATTATTTATTATTCTTATTATGAAGTGAAGAAAATGAGAATGTATGCAATTTCCTCAAGGCCTCAGGTAATAATAGGTGGGAACAGGGCAAAAAAAAAGTCTCTGTTGTTCTCAAGACCAACTTCTTAAGCCCTATATAACATTACTTCAGAACATACTACCCTCCAGAAAATATGCTACATGCTAATTCTCAATTTGTTTATTACACAGAAAATGCATTTGTGTTTAGGTAATAGTATTATGACAGACGTAGCATATAGTATGCATCAGAAGTAAGACCACAATTAGTCAAATGAATCTTTCACCAGGCAAAAATGTGGCCCAGCTTCCAACAGATGGTAGCAGGTAAATTTCCTTCGATAGGAAGGACAGAAGATTTCCTAAGATGGCACATGTATCAGCTAAGGTAGCACTAGCTGCTGTAACAATAAGAAAGTGTCTAACAGTGTTACACAGTGAGCACAATTCTTCAACACATAAAATGCAAATGCATTTTCTGGTTGGTAGGTGGCTCGCATTCAAATGAGAACCTTTTCTTCTTGGGGCCAGGGAATTATCTAAGAGCCCAGGTCCTCTAAATGCATCCTAAGAGCCCAGGTCCTCTAAATGTTGGGAGAAAGAGGGCCCAACCTCCTCAGTTTTAAGCACTTTGTCAGGAGAAACATCCATCTGTTGTGTATCCATCACAGTACCTCATAGTCATTCAAACAGGGCTGGCCAAGGTAAAAGCTGGGGGCCATTGCCTTCTCAGCAGCAAGTCTACACTGTGAGAAAAGGACAGCCCTTAAATATCATCCCTGCATGCTATTCTCTGTGCCTGGGGTGCTTTTCCTCCACAGCTCTCTCTAGCCGGCTCCTCCTCCTCAGTAATTTCTCAAAGGAAACAGCAGACCCTTAGATGTCTTCCAGATCTCGATAACACTGCCTATGCCTATGCCCATCCCCGTCTGTCTGTCACCTAACCCAAGTTTCTCCATGGTACTTGTCAGCATCTCCCGTGCTTGGCTATGTTTGCTTCTAGTGTTCAGCACTGCCCCTCCTAAAATGGAAGCACGGTGACAGCTGAAGCTGTGTGTCCTAGTCATCAGAGTATTGTTCGCAATAAATAATTATTTCTGCCCAGACGAAAATACACACACACACACACACACACACACACACAAGTTTCTGACAAAGGATGCAAAGTGACTTGAGAAGATCAGGCATTTACCAAGTGACAAATAGAGGGCAAGAGATGGAACAGAGAGCTGGAAGACTGTTGAAAACATGATTATGTAATATTGTTATCCAAGTGGGAGCTCAGAAGAGGCAGCCACTAATGCCACTGTGATTCAACCAGGAAATATTGAACACTGCACATGCGCTCAGCATTTTGTAGCAGGAAAAGAGGACATGGAGCTTTACAAAATGTAGCCCTGTTATAAAGACACTTGTGATTCTTGTGTGAGAGACAGACATTTAGTCAACCAGTGTGATTTGCCAGGGTTTCTTCTACTTTTTGAATTCAAATACATTGTGAGTTACTAGTCAATGTTTATTTCAACAGTTTGAATTCTGGAATAATTCTGAGCTAGACTTTATCCAAAAGTTATTTTGATAGAAAGCTTTCAAAATGCTGAATTCTCTTCTTGGGACAAGAGATAAGGTGGTAAGCAAGATAGGCAGCATCACTGCTCTTATGAATTCTATGCTTGTGGAAGTTTTATGAGTTGAGAATAATTTCTAAATTGATGACAGCTGATTCAGTTTAAATTTGGCATATGGACAGTACAGACAGACATGGGGTCTTATATGAAGACCTTCAAGTGTAGTTTTTCATTACTCTTCTACTGGTTTCCAGAAGATGGGTTTTTAGTGAACAGTATTATAAAAAATAATACTACCCAAAATTCTATACTACATGGAAGACTATCTTAAAGATACATTGTTTTTCTTTGTGCCATGAATCATATATAAATATAAATGAGACTAGACTGAATGAACTACTAGGTGAACATTGAAGCTATTTTGGGGAGTAGGTATTTAATGACTAAATTAGATATGAGCTAGAAAATTTGTTGAGAAAATTAATCGAATGCATTTGATATTTAATTAGCTCTAAATGCATATATATAAATATAAATTTAATATAACTGTAAAGGAAACTTTTCAGCCAACATTTGATTGATTTTAGTTGATTCTAGTAGCTGAAATCTCAATTAGAATTCATCTTTCCATTTAAATGCAGATTCAGACTTTGTACCTGAGCAAAGAGAAAGTTATTTCTTTCAACTAAAATATTAATACATAGGGAAGTTTCATTTACATGAATATTTCTTCCCAGCACAGGTCTTTTCTTGTGATATCTAGAACATTTATTGCAATAATGTTATAAACTCTTTGTATTTACCTCATCATCTTATGGTACAATTTGATGTGCTAAGTATAAAGATAAATACAAGTTAAACTTTTAGTGGCACTGGGAGGGTGTGTGAAAATTTTAAAAAATGGAATTGATGAGTTAAATGGCACTGAGTGACCAAATCACAATTAAAAGAAAAAATATGGAAAAGCTAAGTGCATTAATATATTGGCAGAGATACAATATATAGAGCTATTCTATATCTTTCCTCTATTTCTCTCTTTTTTTCCTTTAAAAATTGAATCCTGGTAAGTAGTAATTAAAATACAGAGCCTGCCCTTACTGGTGGCACAGTAGATAAGGCATCAGACTGAAAACCCAAAGGTCGCTGGTTCGATTATCCAGCCAGGGCACACAACCAGCTTGCAAGCCAGGTCTCCAGCCAGATCCATAGCTGGAGGCAGGTGAAAGGCAACCATACATTGAAGTCTTTCTTCCTCTCTGCCTCTCTACCTTCCCCTCTCTCTGAAAAATAATAAAAATAAAAAATTTTTAAAATACATAGCCTTGGGTTATGTATGCCAACTCATCGAATGCATACCTGAAAAGCTGCTCCACTTACCTCCCATATGGAGATTTATAACACAGAGGAAATTAAAGAGTAGAGATAAATCATTGTAAAGAAGTTATATTAAGTAATTTCTTATTATACTCATTAATAGCTAAAGAAACAGTTCCATTTTAGTGAAAAGACATGACAATTTTTGCCAGTTCAAATGCTATAAGAATCTTAGTTCATATTTTCTACGATATTTACATGTGAACACAACTTGAAGTTAGAAAACAACATTTGTATCAGATATTTAATATAAAACTTTACCAAGTTATTTTTATAATGTTCTCCTCCCTCAGAAGAGATTCCATCTGGCAGATTGTTATTTATGGCAGTAGTACAGTTTGTCATTATTAAAGCTTGAACATTTTAATGCATTCATTAAGCAAAAAAATTGAATGGATCTTATGTGTTAGGTACTGCAGACTTAGAGGTTAAACAGCAAGTCTCTGAAATATGTAGCATTCAACCTAAACTAAAAACAACACCACCACTATGTTTTATAAGATTTAATTTGAAACATATAAATCTGACACAATCTAACCGGGGTCTTCATAACACAATTTTTATCTGTTAATTTTTTTTTTTTTAATTTTATTTCTCTGATAGCTCCTTCTAAGTTTTCCTAGGGACTCCACTTATTTTGGTGGTGTTCCATATCATTCTGAACAATGTGCTCTTGTTACATTATACATTGCTCGAATGACCCTATCTAGGTGCACCCTTTCACCCATCACCTCTTTCAAGGATTACCAGATTTCACTGTGTGTAAGAATCAGCTGGGTGCTTGTGATCAAGTTAGATGTGGTAGGTTCGGTTGGGGCACAGGAAATCTGGGCTTCTGCAACAAATGGGGCTACCATCAGTTTGTAGATAAAATATTCCTCAAAGTGTAGTTGCAAATGACATTTCTCACATAGTCTTCGCTGATATGTAACCAAGTACTTACTGTCAGTTCCTGTGATGATGGCTAGGAGAGCTTTTGTCCGGTGTGAAGAACTTAATGCAGAGCCTTTACGAGGGTTTGTAGGCTTTATTGCAGTGGCAAGCTAGTGACCACATGCCGGGCAGCTGAGAGAGTTGGTGTGCTTATGCTTGGTGGCCCCACTCTTGTCACAGCAGCAGCAAGCTTACAGCAAGGACAGTCTTATATACACATTGGAACAATGGAGGCTGTGTACCCAAAGGTTACACAGGGGGTGACATCAGCTCAAAGTTGCTAAGTCAGTTACCACCAGAGCCTGGTGTTTGAGAGGCTCTGGGAATAAGATTAACTCCAAGGCTAGCTCCTGGGCTGACCTCATAGGAAGTCTCAACCATGTATATAGACAGGGAACTTCCTTCCCCTGACACCTAGTAGAAATTCCCTCTCGGTTGCTGCAAATGTTCCTTGTGCCCTGCAAACCTTCTAACATTGCAATGTCCTGCCTTTTTTCTACTACATTCCCTGGTTTAGAGAATTTAACCTTAATATTTCTATGTGAAAAATGAAAAATCTAGGTATATCCCTTACTCTTCACTCCACCTTATTGATAACTCTTAAATGGGTCCTGAATTTGCTCACCTCTGTTTATTGCTTCAGCTACTCTTACATTACTGCTACCGCTCCTGTTTACACAGTCATCATTTCTCACATATATTACATAAAGACTCCAAAATTTTCTCTTACCCTCCCAAATTATGCTACCGATTTTAAACCAAGTTAAAATTTTAAGAAGACAAATTTATAAAGTTAAATGTGAATACATGAAAATGTCCTTACCATGGTTATTAGTCTGTGCATGATAGAACCCCATCATACTGTTCAATTTCCTGTCACTCCTCTTTCTTGCATGTCCCCTGAACTAACTCCAGTCCTGCAAATATACTCTACTCTCCATGACCCTCTGGTCTTTCATTATGCTTTTCCTTCTGCCTACAATTCTCATTCGTCAGGTGGCTATTTTTATCTCCACTTAGGTAGCATATCCTTGGTGAAGGCTTCCTTACATAGGAAGTTTCATTGGGATTCACTTTCCAGATGTACTAAATTTGCCCAATTTAGCCCATTTTGTATTTCTCCCACACAATATTTGGGGCATACCTATATTAAAGAAAAGATATTCATTGTTCATTTGAAATTAAAACTTAACTGGGAAGCTTATATTGTGTCTGGGAACCCTAACATCTGCCCACGTAATTTATTACATTACAATTGATACTTAAACTTTATGTTATTCATTTTTATCCTTTCGTAATCTATACATTGCTCCTGGCAGTAACCATGGCTCCATTTGATACATTGTGTCACTGCACATTTAAGATAATGCCTGATAGCTAAACAATATTTGATACAAAAATAAAATCATGTGCCTAATATTCCAAACTCACTACTTCTATTTTTCACTAATTCATATTGTTTCTAATACAAAACAACAGACAATTTGCATTTAGTAAATGTGAATACTCTAAAAACAAAAAATATTCTTCACTTCTTAATAGAGACTAAGATGTCATATCACAACAAGGCTTATGAATGATTGTATTTTAGGTTTAATTTGACTTCTGTACAACAAATATAATTTGTTCAAAGAATCGTTCTATGAACCCAAAGCTCGACTAGCCCAATTTTTCTGAAAGACACAGCTTAGTGTTAAATAATGATATGGACCATCATTTTTTTTTAGCTCATTTCATTGAGAAAGAAGATTTTTAAAGATAAAATATTAGAAAGGATCTAAATAGATTTATTCCATTTGTACTAAATCCGCGCCCCCCCCCCAAAAAATATCTGTAGTTCCCAACTTTCAGATTTTTCCAAATCAGAAAAAATAATTCTTTGACAATAGAGTCACTTGAACAGTTTTCTGGTACTGGATATAGACTAGTGTATAAATTGATACCAAAAAACATGAGCATGGATATTCTAAGTTCTGAAAATAGAAAATACCAATATCAATTATAGCTTCATTAAAACAAAGCTTTTCATAATTGACTCCAGTAGTAATTGATCTCCAAATGTCACAGGATGCCATGGGGCTGCTAGAATTGATGATGGATAGCAATTTTAGCAGAATTAGGCAGATATATCACAAAGCAGAAACAGCATCTGTTGCATGATATGGAGTTATTGGTGTATGAAAATAGCTGAAAAACAATATTTTGGGACTAGTTGGGAAAATATGCATATTTTTCCCCTCCAGTGGTGTTTGAAAGTAAAAGAGTGAATAACCAAGAAATAGTAGAAAATATTACATAGTATTTATTCATTGAACACATTCTTATTGATGCCCAGTTGTCTGCCTGGCATCAATATTCTCTGATTTGCGGGGGGTACACAGGTAGCAAACAAGAACAGAGTAACCAACTTTCGATTCAGAAATGGCAATTATTCTCCTGTTCTTGACTTATAATTTCTAGATTTGAGGGTATACAAACAGTGATGGACACCGAGCTTTTCTTTTGCATTCAGTGCTTTCATAAATAAAGCAAATGAGCTTATCTCCACCCAAGAACGTGTGATGACGGTCTTTCCTCAAACCTAACACTCATGCTGTTCTATTCCCCAGAAATCTTGCCTACACCATCTCTTCTCAAGTATCACCTTCATCTGGTTTCTCCTCACCATTTCTACTGCTATCCTTTTTGTGCAGGTGTGCAGGCTATCTTTTGTTTATGTTTTTGTTCTAACTTCCTATCTGCCATAAATTAATGAGACAAGTAATTTGGCTTTCTTGCTCACAATTGCAACTTCTGAATTGATCTTATCCTCTTTAAGAAATAAATAGAAATAAATAGATGTAAAAATCAAAACAATAATGGCAGCACAGGCCATTGTTTTGAAACTCATGTAACTCACCTTAGTCACTTATTGGTCCCTCTATTTTACCTTTTTATCTTGATCTCTTATTACTCCTATTAACTGAAAAGTTTCATTTATAAATTATAATTTCTCTGTATCCTTACTCCTGTTTTCATCCTCATGACTTTAATGTTTAGGTAAGTAAACTATCCAAGTGTTTATATGCTCGATTCCATTACTTCTTTACCTCCAATGAATATTTCTTCAACTTCATTTCAGCCATGTGCTTCCTATGCTTCAAGCTATGTTCTGACCCCATCATTAGCAAAATTCTGAATTATCTATTTTAAATATTTCCCTTTCTAGCCATAGTTTTCTATTCCCTGGAGTGGCTGTTTAATTACCTTTAACAACACAATTCTTTGGTGACTTTGACCTTGCAGTACATTAATCACAACTGTTTTTCAGTTTCGACCAGCTGCTTTTCTCAACATCTATATACTAGCCATTATAATGAGTTCACTACAAATACCTCTCTGTCTCACTCATGTAATTTCCCAGTCCTGGATGACTCATGCACTTCAAAACTGGTATCATCTTGAAGGAAAGCGCATGATCAGTCTAAACTGACTAGTATCACTTTAAATTTAGCAAAACCATTGTGAAATGGACCAGCTTTCTTCCAAGTTTTGTTAATGTATTCAAGAGATATGCATTGGTGACCTTCTGTGTACTAGGAGTTGTTCTTGTTGCTAGAGTTACAAGTAAAATATTCAAAGTATATTTTTCTTTTATGTGGCTTATATTTTATTAGGGTCTAAAAAAAAAGACAAAAACTAAAAAAAATAGAATAAACACTCAAGAAATAGAAGATTGTACTAAAAACTTACATGTTTACTGAACAAATATGTACCTGTCAGGCATAACATAACAAAAATAATAAAATAGGGTAACAATATGGAAAGCCTGGGCTGGGTGAGCTTTATAAACATTCTATAATTCCTCCTTGAAGGGGAAACATTTTTTTTTTCCTGAGAACTGAATTGTAGAGTTTGATAGAATATTTTTTAAGGAAAAGGTGAGTTTTCCAAAGTTTTGAACTGGAGAAAAGCATATCCTATCCAAAGGCAGAAAGAACAAACAGAAGGAAAATCCATGCAGCTGGAGCTTTATGGTCCTGGTAAAGATTGATGTAAGCTGAGCTTGGAGAGGTAGGAAGAGACCATGGAAAGATATTGTCATGTACATTTTTTTCTTTGGTTATGAAGGCAGGACAGGAACACATTACTCAAACACTTTTGATTTTCACTTTTCATTCTAAGCTAATGCCTTACCATTCATTATACATCACTTAGAAAATAGAAACCATCAAATACAAAATATCCCCCTCAACTTTCCACCTATACTCCTCTCCTTTTCTCCTATGCTGTTACAGTGATGTTGTATCCTATCTCCTTCATTTTTAGTTTGAATCTAACCCGCCTTCACTTCTCATCACAGATCCTCCCATTCTTCAATTATGTCGTGTCATTAATATCTTTATATCCATCATTTCAATAATCATTAAACATATGCAAATTAATTTCTTCCTATTCAAAAGACAAATCCTCCCTTAACTCCTACTCTCATCTCCCTTTAAATAAGTCTCTCCATTTGAGCTCTCAACCCACCATAGGACCTAATATATTTGCCTCAAAATTATCAATAGCCTTCTCCATGTTTCAAATTTAAAGGACTTTTACATCATCCCCGAATTACTTAACATCTTAGCAGCATTCCACAGAAGTGAACAGTGAGTAGTAAAATAACAAATAGACAAATTTTCTCCCTCAATGTTCTACCTCTATCTCTGCCTCTAATAACCAAAAGCTCTGACACTTTCTAGCAGTTGTTCTCTGAATGGTCAAGAAAGGTTCAAAATGAAAAGATCTTAATCATAGTATAGAATAAATATACATTTTAATAAAAAACATTATTGATATATCACTTTCTACAGTATAATTAGTAAATAAATGTATAATATATATATTTGTTGTCTAAGATGTTTTAAGAAAAAATATATTCATATACATAAGACCATACTATGCATCAGTGACGGATATAATTTGTGTGCCTAAATGATATTAATCTCTCAGTATTATGCACAGAAATGTCTCTTCCACAATTTGATGTATTAAATTATCTTTCCCCAATTCCCTTTTGCTGCTCAGAAAGGGTCTTCTTTGGTATTCAAATTTGAGCTAGATTTTACAAAGCAATTTGACTCTAGGATCCAATAAAATAAAAAATAAGTGGAAAATAATTGACAAATATTTTAAAGCAAGGATTTCTATGTTCATGACATTTTAAATTACTGCTTTTTTCCAGAATATCTAAAATGCAAAATAGATAATTTCTTTCAACATTTTGCTTTAAATTAAATAAATTTTCAAAGAAAACTGTTTGTTTTTCTAATGCCTCTTTCTCCATCAACTTATGCTATTTTTATAGCCCAAGATAGGCTTTTAAAGATATAGTGTAGCAATTTCTTTATTCTGACAGGAACTTTTATATGCTGAAGATGTAAACATAATTTTTTGATTGGCCTCTTCATATGTAAACATGCATAGTGGGTAAATGAGTTCAGATTACTTATCCTTTTCTGAATAGTTATAGATTTGTTAAATTATTAATGAGATTTTATAGGTTTTCTCCCCATACTTGTCAGAGATAACTAGTCAACATAATGACATGTTTGAAAGGTTTGATAGCACTGTAAGATAAGGTAGATTTCAGTTTTCTCTGCTGGCAATTCTGGGCAGTAGGGTTCTTTGTCAAGTTTCTGTACTATTTTAGTTCCTCATGGCCACTGACAGCTTTGTGGTTTCTGGTTTTCTTGTGTGACAGGCTATGCTCAGACCCCAAAGCATTAACATGAAGCGAAGTGTTTACATCTGAATGGCTTCCTTCATTAAACTTCAACTTTGCTTTAAATATAATAAATGTGTAAGTTGTTCAAAGAAATAAAATGATTTCAAGCATTTATTTGACTTTGTACAATTATTAAATTAAGATTGTCATTGAGTATTACTTCATCTGGAATTGTTATTTTTAAAGCTGTCATTTTACAAGCCATTTCAAAAGAATAGCCAAATTTCAGAGTTAATATTAGTGAATATAATTTTTTTGCTGTATGATACAGTGAAAATGAACCAAATAATTTAATTTGAAGTATAGCTATATTGAATTTACTAAATGTACAAACTCTAAAGCATCTTTTTAGAGATTGAAATTAAACTTTACAAACAGATTTTAAAGATTTGATATGGTGCTTAAGTACATACTGTGACAAACTAATGACTAAAAAGTGTTGCAAATTTAAGGTACTTCAAACATTTTTTCACCACTTGCATAAAGATTGGATCATTTGAACTGAGCACTTTTTCTGTTTATAAATAAATTATAATTCTAAACATCTAGACAGAAATGTCCTTTTGAGTAGGTTTATGTTTTAGTTTATTATATATGTTAATTTATTACATAGATATCTCATCAAAGCCAACACAAAGATAAATTTGGTAATAAATTCTAAAAATGTTATGAAATTAAATTTCTATACTGTACTATATATTGGAATGTATAATACATCAATCATAAAAAAAGTAGATTCTTTTGTAAAGATGTTACAGGATGGTTATATTTAAAAGCCTATTTAAAGGGAAACTGTTTTAGATGAAAGAGGATGGAACATAGATAGATTCACCTTCCATTATCATATGATATGACCTTCAATGTCTTTCCAAACCTGAGATAAAATGGCATTCTCTGGATAAGCAGGGGGAAAAAAAAAAAACATGGCTTGTATTTCCTCTGCCAATTCATCTTCTGCATCCTGTCAGAAACAGTCAATTTAGAATTATCAAGGACTCATTTTAATCTTGGTTTCAATTTCTTTTCCCTGAAGTGTTTTGCCACGGAAAACAAAAGTAGCAAACTTTTCCTGCTCTGATTTGCAACTTGCCTCTCATTCTCCTTCCATCCAGATTAAGAACAAAATCTGAAAGACCTTGGAGTTACTTTCAGCCTCTCCACCTTTCCATATTTCCAACATCCCCTGGATGTTAAAAGAAAAATAAAATCACTAATATCATCAAGGACTTTGATCCTGTCTATCATTAAAAATACTTTGTGAAGGTCAGTTTTCTATTTCAAAATCAGGCCCTGCTTTTGCCCGGATGGCCAAATACTAAAACTAGCAGATGCCTTTTATATATCTGATTTTGCATGAAAAATCAAATTTCTAATTTTGCTGCAAAAATTGTATACAACATGCCTTTTGGAAAGGCCAATATTTTGGTTCACTTGTCAGTGGTAATCAGTGGTTAATGAAGCAAAGTATGGCCATGCTAATATTTTTATTGTAGCACTTGATCATTTTTTCACTGGCAGACCCACAGATGGCATTTTTTAATCCAGAAAATATCTGGTGAAATACAGTCTATTTGGGGAATGCTGTTGTTCACATATTTTTCTGGAAACCTCTGCTCCCTTTGATTTGCACCATGGAAGCTTTGAGAGTGCCCTATTTACATTTGCCTTCTTGCGAATCCTGCCCAATCTGCATCCCAAGCTATCTTTCCAAACTTGATTTTACTGCTCCCTTCGCATGTTTCCTGATTTAGCTAAATTGGATTGATTATCATTCACTAAGAACATCTATTACACTGTTTCTTCCTTGCTGGGCTTCCCTTCAATGGAATGTTCCTCACCCATAACAATTCACCCTAATCCTCATCTCAAGCACTGTTGCCATCTGTTAAAGCACCACAAGTACAATTCTTCAACTTCATAAATGCTTCACTGACTTCTTTTGAAGCTATTTTCTCCTTCTTTGAACTCTGCAAGTATTGCTTTATCTCTTGAAACAATTTTCTGTTTGTACACGGTAGGCTCCTTGTTACCTTTCTCCTTTCAGAGTACTTATTCAAGTAGTCTCACTCCAGCTATTCTGCAATTCAATCACTACTTCCTTCCTTTTACTGACTTCCCTACTTGTTCTCCTTTTCAACTCTCCCTGTTCATTAGTTTGAAGTTCATGTCACTCTTCATATTATGTGTATCCCCTAGGGGAATTTTTTAAAAGATTTTATTATTTTCAGAGAGAGGGGAGGGGAAGGGAGAGAGGCAGAGAGGGAGAGAAACATCAATGTATGGTTGCCTTTCACCTGCCTCCAGCTATGGACCTGGCTGGAGAGCTGGCTTGCAACCTGGTTATGTGCCCTGGCTAGGAATTGAACCAGTCAGTGACCTTTGGGTTCGCAGGCCGGCACCTTATCTACTGTGCCACCAGCCAGATAATCCCCTGGGGGATTTTTACCTTTATTTTAAACCCAACCTTTGAAGAATAAATAACCCATTTTTCTTTTGCTCCTTTACTCTAGGGGGATCTCCATTTAGACACATCCCCTTCTACCAGAAGAGTTGTTCTGAACACTGCTGTCTGCAGAAAATGTCACCTGTATGGGTCCCATCTATTCCTCAATTTATAGGCACTTTATTCTTTTCTGACAAGTCTATCTTTCCTCTTATAATATTTAATTTCTTCTTCTAGCTATTTCAAAGATCCTCAACATTGTCACATTTCTTTAATTAAATGAACATATAAAAATGCAAAACCAAACTTTATTCTCCCCTTCATTCCTTTCCAGTTACAAGCTCATTTCTCTTCTCTCCTTTACAGCCAGTTAGGGGCCTATACCTAAGGTCTCTTACTTATTGCCCAACTTGTGTTAGCTAGCATGACTTGATTCATCATGTATCCACAAAATAAGTTTCATCAACATTACCAATGACTGCATGCTGATAAAAATAATGAATTTTTAAACTACTTATTTTATATTTTTGTAGCATCTGATACAAGAGGATCTTCAAACACTCTCTCTACCTTCATTTTCAGGACATGACTTTCTCCTAGTTACCTTGTAACCCTCCAGCTATGCCTTCCTTTTCTTTTCTGTAGTCTCATTCTCCTTTACCTAGCCAAGACACAATAGAGCTTCTGAAGACTCAATCTAAAACCTTTTGCATTCTAACTTGATATTACCTTACTAGGTAATCTCAACCATACTCAGGGTTTTAATCAGCACCAATATTCATCGCTACCTCAGATTCACTACTGAGACCTACTACTGTGAGTCTTAGTCACTCTATTTTCCACATGATAGTTAGAGAGGTAATCTCAAAATAAAACTTTGATATTATCTTGTGAGGCTCTTTCCCCCAAATTCTCCCACTCGTGCATAAAATTTTTCAGTATTTTCTTATTAGGATTTTCCTGCTGTGAGCTCACTTCATTTTGATCACCATCCCCTTTTTGATTCATAATGATCTTCTATCATCATGATTCCTCCTAACTATAAGACATTTGCAAATTCTGTTTCTTTTGCCTTAGATACTCTCCCTTACTTTTTAATTTACGTACTCTTATGTTCATAGCGGTATTAGTCACAATGGCCAAGACATTTAAACAAGTGAAGAATCCTTACATAGATGATTGAATAAAGACATAGTACACATATACAATAGAATACTACTTAGCCATAAAAAAAAGATGAAATACTGCTACTCATGACGACATGGATGAATCTGGAGAATATCTTATGGAGCAAAATTGACAGAAAAAATCAAGTACTGTATGATTTCACTTTTATATGGGATATAAAACTGAAAGCAATAAATGAATGAATGAGACAAATAAACAAACAAAACCTCATAGGCACAGACAACAGTATGGTAGTTACCAGAGAAAAAATTGGGGGAAGTAAAGGACAAAAGGGGTCAAATATATGGTGATGGAAGTATATTTGACTTTGGGTGATAGACACTAACTAAGATACAGATCATGTATTTTAAAATTGTACATATGAAATCTATATATTTTTATTAATCAATGTATCCTCCCCAAAATAAATTACGGCTTCCTCAGAAAAGAATGCTTTGACCTTTCTTAGTAGAATAACCCTCATATATGAGTAGAATAGCTTTTTTTCATATCACTTAGCAGAGTTGTCAGTTTATTTTTGTGTTGAGATGATTTGGTTAATATTTTCTTCCATCCAAAGTTCAGTTACAAGGTTTTTTCTTTTCTTAAAAATGAATCCTCATTATCTAGAAGACATCCCAATGCAGAATAGTAGCTCAACAAGTATTTGGTGAATGAATGGCTACATTCTGAGCTCCTCACATTCTAATACCTTGCCTATAATGAGTTCAACAGAGTTAAGTTATATTAAGTAGTTTTTATATATGTATATATTTATTACTCAATTAACTTATATTTGAAGAAAAACAAAACAGTAGAATCTGTAATTTAAAACAACAATTTATATTCAATTAAGCTGTTCCTGGTTATTTTCATATTGTCTTCTATGGCATTTGAACAAAGTTATGGCAAGTAGTTTTCTGTTGGGTTAATGAATAGAAAATATTGTCCTTTAACTCATTTATTACAACATTTGATTAAAGTTGGCTATAGCAGGTTCAGTATAAATTGAAATGTCACTTTGTTGTCCATTTCAGACTGACCTGAATTGACTAATTATTACATTTTACATTATATTAAACCCCTAATTTGGAGGATTGAAAAGCTAGTATTTTCATACCTTTAGAGTTTGGCTTTTCTGAATAAATTTTTTCTACTCCCAGAGGTTAGAGAGTTATAAAAGCTCAATATAACATTATTCATTTCTCCCAGCTTACCATCTTGTTTTTGAGAGCAGCATGCATAAAATAGTAACAAAAAGTTATTTACTAAAATGATTTATTTTAACATGTTTTAAAGTAATCATTAATTTGTGACCTTTTATTAATAGAGGAGAAGCAGAAACCACAAGCAATAACCACTAATCGCTAATTAAAGTCACTCATGGAACAAATTTGAAAGAAATGGTTTACATTTACTTTGGAAAAAAATCCAGAAGTTAAGGTCTGCTGTTAAGGTCACAAATTTTATCTCTTTTAGTCTATCTAATACCTAAATTGTACATTATATTAATCACCATTTCTAATTAAAAATTTAAATATAATATTGCTTTTTGTAAAACAAAAATGAGTGTCAATTTTACTAATTATAAAAAAGGAACTTATTATCACAGGATTGCTTCCAGGAAACACTAAGAAAAATGCCAAGTTGATTTTATAATAAATATTTTAATGAAAACATTACATAAATTATATGTATGTAATATTTCTGTAATTTTAACAATTAAAAATGGAAGATGAGCACAAGCACTTTATTTCTTATATAATTATAAAATAAAACTAGTCTCCTGATTGGCCTTGCTGCCTCCAGTCTGGCTGTGACAAAACTCTACAGTCTTTTCTGCAGCCAGAATGGTTTTTCTAAATGTTATTCAGGCTTGGTCTTTTTCCTTCTTTCAGGCTTTTTGATATTCCCTTAGTAATTCAGAATGAAGCTTGACATCTTCAGTGAAAACCCCTGGTCCTTCATGGTCTGGGTAGACCTATCATTCCAACTTTCAGGAAAGCGAGTTACAGAAACACGCACACACCCTCTCCCTCCAGCCTTATGCAATGGCGTACCATTTCCCAACTTATTCATGGGTTTTTGTTCTTTCTCTGGCCATTCACATATTCTGTTTATAGTCCATGGGAAAGCCTCTCTTTCTTTATTAATTCCTGCTTATTTTTCAAAAACATTTTACAAATTACCTGAATATATCACATATCACATACGAATGCCACGGTTTCTTTCAGAACCCAGAGCACTTGGCAAAAAACCACCTTGACATATTTTATAACTGTAGGCATCAGTTTACTTATCTGCCTTGGGGCAAAACTGTACACACTTTGTAGACTAAATCTTCTTTAAATGAATACCTGCTGGCCTCTGGCATGCTGCATTTATTTGTTAAGCATTTACATACCCAGTGCAATGTTCCAGTTTCTTCGCCTGGAGCTGCAGACACAGAGATTAAAGACACACGGCCACTCTCTCTGAGGAACTGATCATCTACATGTTAATGTAAGATTGTCCAAACCTGTAGAAAAATTTTATAAGATTTTATTTGAGCTGAAGTGATGATACACCGGGAAGCAAGATCTCAAATGCTCCAGAGAATAACAGGTTGCAGTTTCTGTTATATATTTAGAATTAAAAAGAAAATACAGGAAGATTATAGGAAGGTGGGAGAACACAAGGCAGGATCAGATTACAGGATAGTTAATAAGATTTTGTGATATTGTGAGGGTGGTTACGCTTCTGAAGAATCTAAAAGAGAAGCATTTCAAAGGTGCATTCATCTAGAGGCACAAAAAATCATGGATGGGACTTCATTAAGGCAAAGATAAACCTTTTACTAAAGAAGATTCACCTGTGACATGAGATTACCCACTATAAAGAATTAGTAATTTATCATAAGATCATCCTATGAGGTTCCTTTGGATTAGATTTATAATAGTTCCCTCTTTTTTGTTCACACATAGATAAAGAGTAGATACTACTATTTATTGGGATATTTGGTTTCAATGATCAGGTTTTATCCAGCCATCTTGTTGATATCTCCTTCCTAATCCAACAGTGTAAAAGTTAGTGACAAAGACAAAAACATTGGTCTAAAACTAACTTGGAGCTTTCATGAGAATTTTAGGCTTGGTTGTGAAGTCTGACATGGGGTTAGATGGGGACAAAAAGTTCTTTATGTTGCCCAGGCTAATGACTTACTCCAGATGCCAATGAAATACTTTTTCCTGGCCATATTCCAAGCCTACATGCAGTAGGTAGAAAAGGCACACATCTTTTACTAGTTTCAATAACATAGCTTTTGTCACAGAGTGTGCTCTCAGCTATTTGAGTGGTAGTTCAGCCATGGAAAAAACTACCACTCAAACACTAGTTTTCTATCAGGATAACCCAGGATGAGGATTTGTCTCTAGAATAACTGGTGTTACTGCCAGAGCACATTCTGAATGGTGTGGAATGTGCAGGGAGGGATGATTTTGTTACTCAAAATAAGCCTGATTGGGAAAGCACTGTGGGCTTCACATGGGGGTTCACTATATTCAATTTCCCATCAGTGACTAGAGAGGGAAGAAAGCATTTGATTTATTTAAACCCAAAAGAATTCTCTAAACATTACAGACATGATTAACATTGCTCTTAAGGGACTAGACATATGCTTTGCTTTATCTATTTCAAATTATTATTACTATTATTATTATTGTTATTGTTATTGTAATTATTTTGAATTTCCAAGTGATTCAAGTTACCTGGTTCATAAATGAATACCAATCACAGCCAATAGTTTTCAACCTTTCCTCTACCCACCCAAGACCAGAAAAAAATGTTTTTCATGGGAGAAAAAGTATCATTGGGAAGTGACAACATGAGACATTCTTGAGGTTTTTGGCTACTTCTCCATGGTCTGAGGAAAATGTGCAGAGCATTCTGCATATAATTTGGAGTAAGCCAGAACAGAAGGAACCTATTCCAACATTACATGGCCAGTGCCATCTGAAACATCAACCAGACTGATGAAACACCAAGGGATAATTTTATTCTTATTGTGCAACTCAGGTGGTTCTACCATTAGGTAATACATGGATGTTTAAATAAACTTCCTTATATAATTCAAATACCAACTTTGATGAGACTGATCAAAGTAACCTCTTTTGGCTTATACATTTTACACAAATCATGTGAACATTTGCTTAAACATCACATTATAATAAAAAATAGTTAACACTTCTTAAGGATCTTGTAGATGTTTAAACTGGAACTTTGGAGACTTATTTTCTCTTCCCATTTTTGGGTGACAAGGACGGGGTACTGAGCTGACCATTTTTTCAAGTTATCTCATCCGTTCAAAGATACAAAAGAATCTGAATCAAAGTGACTGAATTCTGTGTGGCTAGGGATATTGTGAAGAAACACAGGCAAGTAACTCTACAAATTGAATAGATACTGAAATACAAGCAACTCCATGATACTAAAACATATTTTTAAAAATCTGGCAGTGTTCCTAGAGCCCATGGCTCTGTGCCACTTAGTGAAATACTCATGGTAGATGAGCAGTTCCATGTCATGCTTATAAAAGACTACTTGATAGGATTTTTATTAACACAGGCAGGGTCTAAATCTGTTTGATGAACATTATAATAAGGATGCCTTATATGCTAGCAAAGGTTCCAGGAAATAATAAGGAAAAACAAACTAATGAAAGAAGACATAGTTTTTATTGTAACATCACTACACAATGCAGGCATTTGACATAGACACTCATGGGCTCTGAATCAGGATTCCATATGTAGAATTAGGTCCAGATAAAAAAGAAAGTCTAATGTTTAACTTGCCACTCTCAGTGGCACCATGACATATTTACCATTAAAAAGCAGCATCTTGATTTTGAGAATTTGTGCTATTTAACTAATACTCTGAATTATTTATTATATTTTATGGTAGTTGAGAATTTCTTCAGTGGACTTAGGAATCCAAACAACAAATCTTCTATTAAAAGTTGCACTTGCTCAAAGAGAAACAAACAAGCTAATGCATGCGTTTGAAGAAATCATTGCCATCTAGACAGGTCGGGTGCTGTCTAAAGTCCCTTAATTTGTTTAGATGAAAAGTTTAGACTTGGTTAGCTATCAATAAGGAATACTTTGGGAATATGAGAATTGTAAATGTCGAACTGACATATTTCTTTATATTTGACTTGCCCTTTTTTTGGTAAAACTATTAATGTTGCCTGTCTATAGCACTTCTGTCTACTTTAACCCACAATCTGCTTATCCCATTCCTGCTAATTCCTCGTGGTGGTCTAGTTTAGAAGTCATGCACTCTTGGAAGCCCCCTTTAACACCCACAACTGCATCTCTGCTGTCCTCCCAACTTTACCTTTTATTTTTTTTTTATTCACTTTATCCATTATATTTAAATTGCCTATTAACTTGCTTACCTCAATGAGGTTATTATGACCCATTACAGGACAGAACTGTTGGCTTATTTGAAATTGTGGCCTGAGTTTATCACCTGATGTGATATTTTTGAGTGAATATATATAATATTTTTAAATATTTTATTTTTTTTAGAGAGAAGTTTAGGGAGGGAGAAAGAAAGGGAGATAAACATCAGTGTATGGTTGTCTTTCACTTGCCTCCAGCTACGGACCTGGCTGGGAATTGAAACAGAGACCTTTGGGTTCGCAGGCTGGTGCCTTATCCACTGTGCCACCAGCCAGAGCCTAAGTGAATATATTGATGAATTTATATAAATGAATGCTTCCATGTATTATGCAAACCAGCTATGATTTATAAAGTCTTATTTGAAATAAGCCCCAAATTAACATGTTATTTTGTGGAATATTATAGAGCGGAAATGGAACATTTCATTGACTATATAAAATCTTACCAAAATGCAATAATCCATTGGATGTAAAAATGCAAAAAGAACAATTCCTTGAACTCTCTAGGATACATAAACTTACATATATTTGTGTGTTTTATATATACATATTTTTTTTTCTGTATTTTCCTTAAATTGTAGCAGATATATGCAGGATTTAAAGGAGATTCCCAATAATTTCTGGCTTCTAAACTAGATTGTAAGGGATTAGCAGCAATGGGTTAAGATGGTAGGTGGTATTGAAATAGGCAGAAATGGTATTGACAAATGACATAAATAGTTTGCAATATATATTACAAATATCTTTTCACCAACATATCCACAATATTAGCATATCTTATACTCAAAAGACTAATAATGTATTTATTCTTTTGGACATATACATCCAGAAGAAAATTCTATTTATATAATATCTATAAAAATTAAAATATATTGAACAATATTTTAATATACCCTAAGATAAAATATAGAAACCTTAAATAATAAATATTTTAAGACTAAATTATTATTTTAATGCAAGCAACCCATTTAACTCATCTTTACCCATAATCAATATTTTCCTACTTTGGAGAGTATGGCTGTGTGAATATAAAAACATTTATTCCTGAGCTTACATTGAAGATGATTTTTTTAGCAAAACTTATGATCTTGAATATAAAATATCTATTGTTTTGAAGAAAGTACACTGGCAATGTACTTGTTATATACAAGTATACATGATACTAAGTGCATAAATTGGACTTATGTATTATACCATACATTCATAAATACATAATTTAGAGTGCTGCCAATTATAAGAGAAAAAACATTCATCTTTGGCAATCAGTTTATGTCCATTAGCTTCATTTTTCTTTGTTCCATTACTTTGAATTAATCTTAGAAAATATTAACTTTACTTTTGGAGAATATATCTTGTTGCTGTAGTATATATATTAAAATAGTTTCAGAATAAATATGAAACATAAACCTTAATAAATTATGGACTGTATTCAAGCTTGTTATATCATTAAAATAATACCAGTTTTACTAATAATTCAAATTATATATGTATAATCATACTTCTCTAATTCATGATTTTAATTACTCTCACATTCAAGGTAAAAAATTAAGCCTATAAAACTGAGACTTTCAAAATATTTAAAATCTGGTTTAATATTTTATGAACATAGAAATACTTGACTATTATAGCACAATTATTATTTTAATTGAGCTATTCCTCTTTTTTCATTTCTTTGTTAGATTTCTCAGCATTTATACAAGAACTCTGCTTAAAATTTAAATTAGAGATAGTAGACACAAAAGTATTTAACAAGGTCACTTTTTAAACTTGGCGAGTTCCTGCACTTTGCAATGCATCAGGCAGTAATTTGTAATTGACAGTTTTCCTACCTAAAGCGCTTCTCAGTCACGAGATTGTTCTCCAAAGACAGTCAGTTGGGTAAATGTCAAAAGCTCAAAAAGTAAATTATAGTACAAACAGCACTGATATTTCTATGAAATGGAAAGAAAGCATATTTATTTTTAAAATATAGAATTTTATTTAAAACGAGTGAAAACCTTCCATTGTGACCTTTACAAGATTCCAAACAGTGACGAATTTGGTCATTACAAATAACCTTTTCCAGAAAGAGCTTTACCATTCAGGACTTTCATTTGATAATGTCTGTGAATTAATTTCCGGTCTACGAACTAACTCATGATATTAAAGTTTTTTATGAGATATTTTATCCTTGATATTACAGTTTTAAACAAATTTTAAAAAGGAAAAAAAGTCAGGAAGCAGCTTTTAATAGTCTGTTATTTTTTACTTCTTTGGGAAAAACATTCAGACACTTTCTTGTTTCCTTTTTGTAGAAAATAATATTGTATCTGTGTGAGCTTTATGTATAATTATGTTTCTAAATATTCCTTTTAGTGCTAAGAATATTTCTGTCTAGAAAATTCCCTCTAAAACAGTTTCTAACTTAACAAATAGGTTGGATTCTCTGGGTACATTCTTAAATCATTTGCTTGGAATTGAATGTTCTTTCACCATATAAATAAAATTGTGTACAGTGATTTAAAGTTGTTTCCCAAGTTGGTCTTCACTATTTTTTTAAGTCTTAGGGATCCAAAGAGAACACACATCTAGGCAAAAAAACAAAACAAAACAAAAAAAGGTTTATATTTAGAATATATAAAATTAATTATAAAATTATGAAAATAAATGAGTTGACACATATTATTTCCACAACTTCTAAGTATCTTTAATAATAGTATCTCTATTGGAATATGGTTTCCAGTTTTCAATCTGGAATTATAGGACCATGACCTGACTCAATGCTCAGGACAAAAATGCTCTTCCTCATCAACCTCATATCTCCAAGACACTGAAAACCCAAAGCCCACAGTTCTGTTTCACTGACTGGGATTTCTCATAATATGAGTTTCAGAAAGGCAGAGGCAGTGAGTGCACGGCAAGACAAAAGGGATTTTGGTACTCCAAAATAGCAGGTCTTTTTTCCTGGTTGAAAATCCTTTCCAAATTAGTCCAAGGTTTTTTTTTTGTTTGTTTTTGTTTTTTTCACCTTTTCACCTGTTTCCTTCCAGAAACTCTATCCCTTCTATCTTCTCCACTGTTAGCTGCTGAATTGCCAATTCTATGGATCATTGGGAAAATAGAATAATGTACTTTATACTAGATAGTCTACATAATCTGATGAGGAAGGATAAGTGTCCCTAGTAAGCTAATACATAATAAAAGAAGTGACAGCAAGTTTTAAAAATTCTTAAGAGTCATTGACAGAAATTATATTAGTAGTCATTGGAAAATAAATAAGATTAAATTTAGACATTTCTTCTCCATTTTATACAAAAGACCACGAGCTTCCTTTACCACTCTAAAATGTCAGCCCCAAATTCTACCATGCTGCCATGTTCTTAGAAAGCCATGGGATTTGGGACTCTATTGCTTCCTTGGACAGTTACATACAGGTCTCCCATGTTCCACTACCCTTTGCCATTTCCATTCTCTTTTTAAGCCAACCCAGCTGTTCTCTTACAATATTTTATTTGCTTTTCATGTTGGTTTCTTGTTTTCTCAACTAAGTACAGCAGATAGTTTAGTTTCTGAAAGATAAGTAATTGATGACAATATCTTGGTAATGACTAATTCCAGAGTGGAAACTTCTTTAAAAAGTTGGCAATCTAGTAAGGAATGAGAGAGATTGAAGAGGGATATATAATTGCTCAGTGATAGAATAGAGGACTTAAATAGCAATACTTTAAAAACAGATGAGCCCTGGCTGGTAGCACAGTGGCTAAGGCGCCGGCCTGCGAACCCAAAGGTCGCAGGTTTGATTCCCCAGACAGGGCACATAACCAGGTTGCAAGCCAGGTCTCCAGTTAGGTCTGTGGCTGGAGGCAGGTGAAACACAACCATACATTGAGGTCTCTCTCCCTCTCTGCCTCTCTCCCTTCCCCTCTTCCTAAAAATAATGAAATAAAATCTTTTTTAAAATAAATAAATAAAAGCAGAGCTCTTGGGTAAAAGCTAGATGGTGCTGGCTCTTCCTCTACTTACCCAAACTAAACCTTGAGATCTGTATATTGACAGGGTCCCTTGGAGCCTAAACAGCTTAAAAATACTTATTAGAAGCCCAGGTATTTGGCTTATTTTAATGAATCCTGGGCAGAGTGACATAGGAAGCAGCAATGACAATAGGGCACTAGAAAATCTTGGTTCTGTGCACTAGGAATGTGGTCCAATCTCTGGTAAGCTTGGCTCAACTATTTTCTCCTGGGAAATTGTGAGTAAATGGGTATCGATGGAGAGAACAAACATATAACTTCAACTCTTAGTCATCTGGCATGTATAAAGTTGTGTTAAAACCTCCTCAGTGAAATGCAAACTTAGGAAGAAAAATATTTCCACCTAACACATCATTAGCTAGTAACAATGCAACTCATCCTTTTGAAAGTCATCTAATGTATGAGAGATGTCTTGCTATGAACCTTCTAAATAACGCTGCTTTTAAACAATTTGCCAGTGATACCTATCTTATTATGACAGCTTTGCTTTAGAGCTGTTCATGATAAGACTGTTGAAAGGCCATTAATTGTGAAATGTTAACATAACATTTTATGTGATCCTAGACAAAAATGTGACAACTTATTGACTGTTACTGTACAGTCATGTGCCACATAATGATGCTTTGCCAATGATGGATTGCACACGAGGTCTATCCCAAAAGCATCGAGCCATTGCTCGTATAAAATGGTGGTCCCTTAACAGTATAATGGAGTTGAATTTTCTTTAAGAAATGAAAGGCCACGTAGTTCAAGAGGACTTTGCTGAGAGCACTATCTGTGGGACTTGGCAATAGATTCACTCTCACTCACAGCACCTCAATTTTGAGAGCACATGTTACATCCCAGCCAGTTAACACTGACATGTTTCAGTCCAGAGCAGTCTGTGCCCCTGCACTACATGTTCAGGGGCGATGTAGCTTGATGGCCTTCATAGTACATGCTATGAATTCTGAGGGCCTAAGATCCTCTATAAGGTCTTAGCAGATATTAACTACCTTTGCCACCTTAGTAAAAGCTTTCTGTGGTAGTGAGGAGCCAGCCTGTCCCTGTACTTTGGAAATATTTTCAGGTTGCAATGCTGTAAAGCATAGAAAGTTTTATTTTTTTTCTATCGGTTCAATGCCAGAGAAAACCCTTTGTATCAGATAGGGTCAATGGAACCAAAAACCAATTTTCAAAGCCACAATATGGAGTCCTTAGTTCCATCCCCTCTCCATGTTAAAACCCCCCTTTTTTAAATGGATGGCACAAAGTTGCTCACACATGCAATAGTGAAAATGACATTGTCATGACAATCCCTATGTTCCTTTACCTCTCCATCTTAATATCTTATTCCTATTGATCCTCAGGTCACATTTTACTCCTTCTAGATAACCATTATTAGGGAGGTCTTCATGTTCCTCCATCATTTTCTCCTCAGTATTTCCATTGAATCTAGCTCATATCCCTGTTCATGGAGCAGCATTGACAGCTTTGACTCTGTTAGAAGGAAATAGCTTGTGCAACAGTATTTATAAAGTTTATGGCAGTGCACAGCATGTCCTAGGCCTGCCCATTCACTCACGGTTCAGTCACTAACTCACCCAGAGCAACTTCCAGATTTGCAAGTTTCATTCATATTAATTGCCCTTTATAAGTGTACCATTTTTAAATCTTTTACATCACATTTTTACTGTATCTTCTGCATGTTTAGACACACAAATACATGATGTATAGGTTTGGAGCCTAGAAGCAACAAGGCTATAGGACATATCCCAGGTGTGTAGTAGGCTATGGCATCTACTTTTCGTACATGCACTCTATGATAGCACAATGTTGAAATCACCTAAGGACACACTTTTTTGAACATATCCCCATCATTAAGCAACACACCACTGGGTAAGAATAATTTTTTAAAATAACTTGATCAAAATAATTTCAGGCACATGGAAAAATGATAAACTTTAGAGTATATCAATACTGGGTCAAGTTTTTTCTTACCTATTCATAATTCTCTATTGAAAATAATTAATTAAAATTATATTAATATTCATTATTCTAACAATAAGGGCTCAATTCTGTACATGAACTAATCCTCTAACAAAGGTGAGATGATAGGGTAACATGACCATTCTTCTGCACACAAATTCCAATCCAGCTGTTTTAATGGATGCTGATTGTTCTGTACGAATTACAGAGGTAATCATACTTTTTTGTTTTGGTCATAAAAAAGAGATAATAAAAGATACTGATGAAAGTATTATAAAAATAATGGTGAGTCTAATTTTTTCATTTTTCTCAAATGAAAGCAGGCCTGCTTTTCTCTAATGAGAAAAAAATTTTGTTAATAAAAATTCACACCAAATAGATGAATATAAAAAATGCTTATAATAATAATACCACAGTAAAAATAATCACTGCTAATGATTTGGGGTTTATGCTTCCAAATGTATTTTTTACAATAGATAGCTTTTATGAAAATGGAATCTAGTGTAAATGTTGCTTTGAATACACTTTTATCCACAAAACAATATTCTGTGGTCTTATTTCCATGTCAATAAACATACACCTATATCTTCCTTATAAATTACTTTATGCTTATAGTGGACATTCTAAATATAAGAACATATATGCCAAATATAGTGTACATATTCTAAAATATGAACATTCCATATTTAACTTAATCACATTTTTATAAATAAAATTGTGGTAAACACATATGCATATAAATTTTTGCAGATTTCTTTTCAGAGAGCAATTTAGATGAAGATAATTATTACAAGAAACATTTATTTATATTTTATTGTTTCTGGTACATACTATTAAATTATATAAATTATATAAATTTATATGCATTTTCTCTCCACTACTATTTTGGAGGGTGCTTTTACAAGACTGTGTTAGAAAATATTTTAATTTTTTTATACTCAGAAAAGAGTAACAAATAAACGTTTCCTACATAATAGTGGGAAATAAAATTAAATATTTTTTAAAATTAAATCTTATTAATATTTTGATTATAACCCATAAAATAGTCTGATGTTTTATTTTATATATCAATTGTTTGTGAATGAGGCTAAATATCTTCATGTTTTCAATATTTTTAAAATTATCTGCTTGTGTTATTTATTTACTTAAAAAGGGTTTTTAATATTTAATTTATTACTAATACTCTTTATATATTAGGGAAATTCAGTCTATGTTTCAATTTCTTTTGCATTTTCTCTACTTGACTGTGACATTTTTGTTAAATCCTCATTCTGCATCTGAAATACACAATCCTATCCATAACAATTTTTTATTTTTCCTGTCACTGTTGAGATTACATGTTAAAGTTTGTTTGCCGTATTATACTATGAATGAATCTCATCAAACAACTAAAGATTTCAATTTTCCTTATAGGGTACATAATTTTATGGAGAGTTGATAATTAAAATGAGTGAAATAAGAATTCTGTACTTTCTTGGCTTATAAATATTGTCCTTCAAAATTGAATATTAAAAAAGAAACAAAAATAACAACAATTTCCATTCAGTAACTGATCTATTTTTGGTCATTAATTATCAAAGTTTTCCAATATGTAGTCTACATTGCCTGGAGTCCAATGTTTGTTCTTATCACTGGCTTCCTTCTCTGTAAAATATTTTCTGGGCCTCTTATCTGCTTTGATGCCACTCAAGCACTTTCCCATATGGGTTGTATTTTGGGGCATTAGGCAAAAGTCTACTCAGTTCTCTCTGTAAATTAAAATACAAATTTTTTATTTTCACCAACATCTTTATTGACTTGGATATTTTGCATGTATTGGCTACCTTCCCTGTGGTATAATGTTAACTCTTCTCAATTAATGTCTTGATTTGATCACTATAAACTTCAACTGGTCTACCCAAACATGAAGCATCATACCATGAGAAACCCACAGCACAAATGCAGATAATAGATATTTGATTTATTTATCATATTATATAAAACATTTAATAAAGTTATTTTTATTTTGAAGAAACTAAATATAAGAAAGATCAGGTGAGCTCTCTCTGAAACACACTCAGGCCTTCCTTCCTGCTCAGATGCGTATGTTTACTCTTCTCTCCTAAACTCTAACAGTCCCCATGTGACTTGCAATGAGAGCTCAAGCACCAACCCAGACTGGGTAAGACATGTGAGAGAAACATCAATTGGTTGCCTCCTTTACATGCTTTGACCAGGGATCAAACCTACATCCTAGGCACAGCTCTACCTAAGACACAGAGGCAAACACAGGAGCCTCTCAAGTTGAGGAGGCAGAGAAACATGGCTCAAAAAAAAGAGCAGAACAAGGTTCCAGTGAGAGAACTAAGAGAGGAAGAGATAGCCAACCTAACAGATGCAGAATTCTAAAACACTGCTGACAAAGAGGTTCACAGGCTTGATAGACATGCTTGAGTATGGGAAACACATAAGGGAAAAAGTAAAGGCTATGCAAAGTGAAACAAAGAAAAATCCATATGGAATCAATGGTGAAGGGAAGGAAACCAGGGTTCAAATCAATGATTTCAAACATAAGGAAGAATTAAACAGTCAACCAGTAAAGAATGAAGAGATAAGAATTGAAAAAAATGAGGAGAGGCTTAAGAACCTCTGGAACCCAGTCAAATCATAGGAGTGCCAGAAGGAGAAGAGGAGAAGCAAAAAATTAAAAACATGAAAAAATATGAAAAAGCAGTGGGACAACTGTAACAGCATGATTAATAAAATATATAAAAGAAAAAAGAAAAATCAGCAACTTAACTAATAATGCAGATAAGCTGTTAGTTACATGCACTCAGCATGTGAGTGCTCACACACCTGTATATCCTGAAAAGATATTATTGCTCATAAAGATAAATTTTCACACACTCCCACCACTTCGTGATTCAGCTGCCCCTTGGGAAATACATTAAAGGTGGATGTACCAAGATAAATATCAAGTTAGAGTTTTAATTGCCCCTTTTGATTGACTGCCCAATCATGAAAGTGTGATAAACCACTACGTCTGTCAGAGACAGCTGCTGGTCACTGGGAAAGGCAAAGATGAGAGCAGGATAATGAAAGAAAACAGTGAAATGGGAAAGGCAGAGACTCGAAAGAAAGTGTCTGGTGGAAGGTGGAGATTGCAGCATGTGTTCGTTCACCTCCCTTTCTGAGAAGGGAGGAAGACAGGTATTAAGAGGTGTGAGGAGAGATGGAGAAATATGAAAGGGGAAGAAATTTAAAACACACTTCTCAACACAAAGGTTTTACATCATAGGGAACTGCATAATGCATATTATTTCCAGCATGCTCTTCCCTGCTCAAATCCGACAGCTGTTCAGTAAGTTATTGTGATTGTGGAGAAGTCAACATGGGAACCAAGGTACATAGCTGTGGGAACCTCTGTCAAATCAATGAAATAATTATAGCCATGCAGTTAAAAATCCTGCTGATTCCAAATAGATATTTTCAGGCAGATTTGCCCATCTGACTGTACTTGCAGTTACATAATCGTTTCTTAGCTAAAAATGATTCCACTTCATACATTGCAAGTTTTTTTGTTTTTTAATCTATTAAAAGAAACATTTTAATCTATGTAAACAGTTTGGTAGAATTTTGCCTTTCAAAAATATTAGTTCAAAATAGGGACTGTTGTATAAGTGCAATTTCTATTGAATTTGTAGCAGTGTATATTAACCCCAATCAAGGAAAGCAGATTGTCCCAAGAAAATTGATGATATTAAGAAAAAGAGTAATTACATCAGAATTACCCATACCCAGGATTGTCTAGCCCTAAATTTATCTCATCAATACCCTTCATTTTTTTGTGAATTATAAATTATTGATTTTTAAAAAATCTAACATTGTTTCTATTATACTCTAAGTTTTAGAGTAGAGTGATTTGCTTAAGCCAGGGGTTCTCAAAGTGTGTTCCAGCATAGTGGTAGAATATCCTTGGAAAAACTTGTGAGAAATGCTTATTATTGGGCTCCAGTTTTGATTTACTGACACAGAAACTTTTGAAGGATCAGAAAATGCCCATTTCAAACCTTCCAGGACAAACGCATGCTCACTCAAGTTTCAAAACAAAAGGCTCAGCAATGATTGGTTTCTTTCTTTTCTTTTCTTAAGCCTTTTTTTTTTTTTTTTTTTTTTTCTTTCCATAGGTTCCTGAGAACTTTAACCTTTGAGAAATTCTTTGGGACAGGTGTAATTCTTACCACTACCATGAGTCAGGTGACTCACTTAGGCAACCTGTTTCTGATTGAGACATCACTTTGAATCCAGCAACTTTTTTTAAAAAAGATTTTGTTTATTGCCTTTAGAGAGAGGGATAGAGAGACAGACAGAGAGGGAGAGACATCAAAGTATGGTTGCCTCTCACCGGCCTCCAGCCACGGACCTGGCTGGAGAACTGGCTTGCAAACTGGTTATGTGCCCTGGCTGGGGAATCGAACCAGTGACCTTTGGGTTTGCAGGCTGGTACCTTATCCACTGTGCCACCAGCCAGGCCTGAATCTTGCAACGTTTAATAACATTTCTACACACTAATGCCCCTGTTTCATCCTCAGAAATATGGCTGGTAGGAACCAATTTGTACTATGAAAATCAGTCACTTTAAAAAAAATAGAACTGGTTTAAAGTTTATCACTATTTTGTTTGCAGAATTTGTTTATAAATATTAACTAAAAATGTATATCTGCATTACATAAAATAGAAGCCAGTTGTTTTTTAATCCATGGAAGCTATGGTTACTGCACCTGTGTGCCATTGTAAATCTATATCCTTGAATTACATTCAGAACAATCAAATAATAAGTAAATTCTATCAGTCAGAATTCTTGATTACCTGTGGTTAAGTAATGGAATGTTTACTTACAATTGCCATCAGGAGAATTTGCTTACAAAACTGGGATTTGCAGTCAGCAAGGCTCTTCATAAACAATTCACATTCACTGCAAAAATGAATCACCCATAGTTGGTAACAAGAATGTAGCTAGTAAAGTATCTATGATCCTGTCTAGAAGGAAAAAGAAGGTTATTTGAATAAATTATACAAAAAAGGAAAAATAAGTGTCAAGAAAAATGCAACTGGAGTCTTCTCAAGTCTTATAGTTAAAGCCTTTTACAATAGAGAAAATTTTAAGAGGTTTTAGCCTAGGAATACTGCACACATTTTTATCGTTGTTTGACTATACTATGTACTACTGCTAGGCAACCAAGCCAAAGTCTCAACTTTGCTGCTGGTTTCTTTAGGCACATCTTTGTGCCCCAGCTTCTCTGTGTATCATATCAGGGGTGATAAAAACACTTTTGGGGAAATTTCAATTGCTTGCAATCCCTTCAGAAAAGGGCATTGTTATCATAGATACACATTTAATATTTATTCAAAATTATACAATTATATCAATGAGATGCATGCCCTGATTTAGAATGTCAGTACTTACTAATCTGATGTAAAGCTTAAATAAGATTTACAATAGTTAATTTGTGGTATGTATTACATTTCTGCTAATAACTCATTTTTATAATCGCTGATATAGACAACAATATCAACAATCTCATGTAATTGAGAATGTGTGTGTGTGTTAAAGATTTTATTCATTATTTTTCAGAGAGAAGAGCAGGGAGAGAGGAAGAAAGGGAGAGAAACATCAATGTATGGTTGCCTTTCACCTGCCTCCCGCTACAGACCTGGCTGGAGACCTGGCTCGCAACCTGGTCATGTGCCCTGACTGGGAATCGAACCAGCGACCTTTGGGTTCACAGGCAGGTGCCTATCCACTGAGCCACACCAGCCAGGGTGAAAATGTGTATTTTTACTGAAGGCAGAATTATTATATATCTATTATTTTTCAAATAACTTGGTATAATTTAGGAATTAATGGAATGTAACAATGAGTATAAGTGTGTTGCTCATCAACACCTATGGTTTTGATACTGCTACATAAGGTCACGTTCTTGTTTGTTTTATTTAGTGAAATTGGGAGAGGCAGAACTGTCACTTGATTAAACTTATAACAGAAATATGACATATTATGCCTGTTAAATTATTGTCAATGATTGTTTAATGGCTAGAAATAATAAATCAAGAATTAGATTATGGTTATTGATATACTTACATATCAAAAATTAATCAAAGTAATTAATCAATTGCACCAGTGTTCCAGGCATGAAGGATAAAGTAATTCATGAAATTAGCATGTCAAATATTCTAATTATTAGATTATAAAGTATGTTTAAATTTTCACTAAAAACATTGAAAAACATTGCAAATGTTAAAAAGCCAAATTTTGTAGGAAATGTCTCATAAATAGATTTCAGAGCAATAACCTTAGAATGTAGATTATCTAGCCTCCAGGAATTATGAAAGATCTTTTTCTTTAAGATTGTTAGAGAAAGGGGATGGGAGAGAGCAGAGAGGAAGAGAGACATCAATGTATGCTTGCCTTTTACCTGCTTCCAGCTATGGACCTGGCCAGAGACCTGGCTTGCAACCTGGTCATTTGCCCTGGCTGGGAATTGAACCAGCGACCTTTGGGTTTGCAGGCCGGTGCCTTATCACTGTGCTGCCAGCCAGGGCCTGAGAGAGTTTAAAATACCAAATTACTTAAGTTTGGGATGCCATCACTTTACATAGCAAATGGCTGTATGGTGATTGATATATGAATAAAATGCACCATCAGGATTTCAGGATGGAAGATAGAAACAGTGAGGAAATATTAAAGATGTTGGTCATAAAATCCTGACTTGAATTCACCCTGACTTTATAATCACTCAGATAAATATCTCAATAGATAAAAAATAATACAGCAACCTTTCATCTAGTTAATATATGAAATTGATATCAAAGATAAAATGAATTCATGGTTTCTAAATTTTATCTTTTTCTGAGTCTGAGATTTGTCATTCTGGCATTTATAGAACTTCGGAAAATAGCATGTCTTTGGGAAGAAATAAAAATAATTATTTTCCCCTTTTTTCATTACTGTCTTTTTCCCAGTTTCTGAGTCAGTTTCAGTAGAGCTGGAATCACTTGGCCTTACCACTCAGACTCAGCCCTGCCTGTTGTACTACCTCTCCTGAGTTGTATTTGAAGGTCATTTGAAGATCGATGCCAGCACTTATAGAATAATGTCCAAGTACCCTTATTGTGATTTGATCCTCTACTGGTACCCCACCTTGACAGCTTCTGCCTTTTCCCTGTCACTCATTCCTCTGCCCTACTTAGGACTTTATTCTTCCCATTATAATTCCCATGCCTTGTTTCATTCATTCTCTGTGTGATCTGCCTCAGTGTCTGCTTGTCGTTTTATGATTGAAATAATTATTTTTCTTCTCATGCTCCGTTTCTGCTCAATTCTCACCCACCTTTACTATTCAAAACCTAAACTAGAGGATCAGTCTCTGTCACCTACCAAGAGAACCTTAATTCAAACTGCTTATTTCACTGCCGGACTCTGGTGCTAATTCACTGATGTTCTCAAAAACTGAGTCACTTAACTGTTGGGGTACTTCTCAGTGTGGATTGCTTAATTGGGTCATAGCTTAAAGGATGTGATGTTGTAATATTCAGGCAACCAAGAAATGGCAGTTCTTGAAGGCATGGATAAAGGAGAAACCATAGGTTATACATCAAGTGACAGCTGTGTCCACTATATAGGGCCTCATGTCAGGGCATATGATGCATCTGCTGGGTTAATTAAGGCACACGATTGTTAATATCATCCACAATGTAACTAAACTAAACTAACTGTGAAATGATGGAGAAATTAAAAATGTATAGTTTTTATTTTTGAGGATGTTATATTCTAGCTAAAAATGCAGAGTGAATCTAATTGCCTCTAGTTTAAAGAAGACACACCAATGTTCTTGGCGATTAATGCAGGATGACCATGGACACTGTGAGTGGGATAAAATGTTTGAAATATAATCAGACCTGTAATTATTTTAATTTTTGCAGCTGGTATATTACATGTTCACTGCTTTTGTTGCAGAGTAGAGAAAGAAAGGTTTCTTTGCTGTTTTCAGTTTTGGCATCTATGTTTTCAGTTTCAGTACTATATCCATATGAAGGGTAGAGTAATGTCATCACTCAGCGGATAGCACATGCCTGCTATGTAAACTAGCAAGCAGTCAGAACACACAAGTTTGCCACTAAGTTTTTAGTGTGTCATACCTTCAGCATGTTCAATATTTTGTAATTTAAACATTGCCTGTATAAACTATAGAAAGCAAACGATGTGTAATCTTCTCTTTCTGAGTCCTTAGAAACTACTTTTTAAACAGTGACACAGTTTTTCTAAATACTGATGATATATGTTGCTCAGAAGACACAAGTAGGCTGTAGAAGCAAAGCGAAAACCATCCATATATGTCAACGACAACACCACTACCACATGGACACGTGACCCAACAATTAGTGTAGAAGGAAACAGGTTTTAATTAATAGATTCCAACCTTGGGCTGGGAGGTTTCACTGCACTCCTGCTCGGACCCCGCCTCTCCCATGAGACCCAGCACTTCCCTTGTGCCTCAAAAGACTGTAGACCAAAACCACACCCAGAAGTTCCCCATCTCCTTATCTATTCTTAAGCTGGCTGCACAAAGAGACCTCCATCCTCCTTGGAATGTGCTCTTGTGGGTTTCAGAGTCACCATCCTCTTGCAGCAGCTCTGTCCTTCAGGATCTGGGGTTTGTTGTCCTCAGTCTCCATGTAGTGGTTCAGGTAAACATGTGCCATGTTACATTGGATCATGGTGGAGTCCAGGGAGGCACACGCTCCAAGAAAATGGCTTCTCCATACACCCTTCAGAGAAGCAGAAGTCTGCAGTTTCAGCGTTCCCAGTCACAGCGCAGCTCCAAGCATCTTCCACAAATCCATGCTTGGTTAGGCAAGTCCCCACACAGATCCATCAGCTCTGCTGCCATCTTCCTCTGCTTACTTCAGGCCTTGTAGCCAACTTCCGTCTACACCCTTTCAGACCATGTGGCTACTTCTTACATCCTTTCAACCTATCTAGCTTATACCTCTTTCTGTTTTCGCCCATCTTACTTTAAAAGCTTGGCCTTGAACTTTCTATGTGGCCTCATAGTTGGTTATTTTTGCCAGTTCCCCCATATCTTTTACATTCTTTCGGCTGCCATCTTTAAGTCAGGGCAAGAGTTCACTGTGACACCTGGGTATCCACCTCCTCGGCTGTCACAAGTCACTACATGCTCTTAAGGTCACTACACCTTTTACCTTGGCCAGGCAGTAGTCCACTTCCATTCAGGAAAGGCACAGCTATTAACTTGCCATTATTATGCAAAATACCTTAAATGCAGTATTGTCTACTTCCACTTTTCCCTAATCCAGGTTTGTGGGGGGTTTTCCTAGTTTTTTCCCTGCTCTACACCCAATTACAATTCCTCTCTCTTCAACCAGATCCATCACTTACTAAGCATTCTGTAAAAGAGCCATTACGTTTTCAGAAATGTGGAGGTACCTATTTCTCAACGGTCTATTACAATGAAAAGCAATGTCAGAGAATACAGCCCCCAAATACTCAGTATGATAAGTCATCAGAGTGAAAAATTTAGCCCCCATTTCAGTAAGGGAAGCCTCTGGGATCACTTGAATGAAAAGCAGAAGAGGAAAGAGCAAATCAACTGGGAACACCATTAACATAATTGAGCACTTAAATGCATAAGAAACAAATTGAGACCACTTAAGTAAATAAGGAGAAAGCTATGTAAAGACAGCATCAAGATGCTGCAATTGATCTTTAACTGCTACCATCTCTGAAATTCAATAAGGCTGACACTCTAAGGACCAGTTCCTTAGCACTGAGCTAATTAGTTATGCTCCTGAGCTTCCACAGTGACAGTTTGGATTTGAACCCAAGTACCAGCAACTGGCAGATGTATCATTCTAGGCAAGGTTTTTCTTCGACTCAGTTTCCTTATGTATAAAAGGGACAAAATTAAGTTGCTTTATGATTTTTAGATGAGATATTTGGGTAAAGTGTTCACCACAGTTATGATCTAAATAAACTTTGTAAATTCATTTTATTATTGTATTTTACTTTTATTATTACTATTATTATTACCAACTACAAAGAGACACATAAGCTTAAAATACATACATAAATAAGTGCAGACAAGTCATATAGTAATTAAAAGAATTTTTCTTAATATTGAAAAAAACTCAAAATAAATATTAAGATTATTTGGACCTTCATTAAAGTTGCTTTTATAATGGAAAATTTAAAGAGAATTGATTTATTAAGATTATAAACCTTATTATATCTAAGATGGTAAAGTTCAGAAGGTGGAGTTTTACAAATTGATTTATGAAATGAAATTGACTACTTTAAAATATAGCATCAATCTTGGTTAATATGATGATTTGGACACTAATTATTGAATTGAATGTTGCACCAACCATCTACACAGTGGTTTGATCTAGTTAAGGGAAGTGACTGTATATATTTGCACTGGTATTTTGTGTTATTTTAGACTTATTTTGGTCAAGGTTTTATTAACGTACAAAAAATATACAGTACAATAAAGTCATAAATCATCAGTTTACAGGTGAGTAGTTTTTTATAAAATGAACAACCCAGGGTGATCAGTGCCAAGTTTAAGGTATAGATAGATCATTCTAAGCACTGCCGAAGCCTTTCTTGTTTCTGCTCCCCAGTCATTATACACCTCCAGAGGAAGCTACTATTCAGACTTCTATCACAACAGATTAATTTCAAAAGATTCTGTGCTTTTTACACCTGAAATGAGGTGATACATACTATTTGTATTTGAAGTTTTTTGGCTCAGCATGTATCTATAATATTTATGTATGTAATAATTGCTTGAGATGTTGCCTTTTCTACTATGTAACACATATTTTTTGTTTTACTATGATGGTGCTAATTTTCAAGCTTTAGATGTTGTGAATGGCGCTTAATGAACATTTTTGTACATGTCTATGCTGCACATGAATTGCTTGGTCATAGGATATTTAAACATCTACTTACAGAAAATGCTTCCAGCAGTTTTACAAACATGTACTAATGTCTAATACCACCTGGTGTATATGAAAGCATTGCTGATTTAAGTGCCCAAAATCAGTATTGTGAGTTTCTTTAATGAGATATGTAGTCATATCTCATTGTGGTTATGTGCATTTTCCTGGTAATTTACATACAACTGAGTATTTTTAATATGCTTTTTGGCTATTTGAATATCCTCTTGTGAAAAGCTTGCTCAAGTTTTTCACTCATTTCTTTAAGAAGTTTGTTATTTTCTAGTCGATTTATAGGAATCATTGAAAAGGAGTTTTTCTATGGATATATGTATGACAAATATTTTCTCCTTTTTCAGGATTTACTTGTTGAATCTCTTAAAATATCTTTTAATAAACAGAAGTTTTTAATTCTAATGAAATAAAGTCTGTCAGTCTTTTATGATCAGTGCTTCTTTTTGTGTACTATTTAAGAAATGTGTACCAAGCTCAAAGTCAGGAGGATATTGTCCTATAATTATTCTAGAAGTTTAATTTGTTATCTTTTACCTTAATTCCATAATCAATTTTTGATTAACTTTCTAGCATGTCATTTCTATTAATGTTCAAGGTTCATTTTTTCAGATAAATATTATTTTTAAATTTATTTTTTAGAGAGGGAGAGAGGAAGTAGGGAGAAAGAAAAGACATGGACAGAGAAACATTTATCTGTTTTCCATCTATTTATGCCTTCACTGATTGATTCTTATGTGTGCCCTGACCAGGGATCCACTTGGCAACCTTGATGTATTGGGGTGATGCACAAACCAAATGAGCCACATAGCCAGACCCACATTAATACTATTTTAAAAGACCTACTGAAGTCGTGTAACAGGTAAAAACAATTTTCCTACTATTTTCTTGAGGAAGTTATTGCAAATATTATTAAATTCTAATAACATAACACTTAAGGATGTCAGTAATAAGTTTCAACAGTCCTAATTACTAGGATTATCTATATAGTTTACCTTGGCTTTAATCGGTCTCTTTCAAAACACTTCCTTCAGGTTTTATAGTACCCTTGCAGAGAGATAGTAAGTTGGTATTTGCCTTAGCTAATGAATATTATATGTTAGGATACTTTAATGTACTCAGCTATGTATTCATTAAATAAATGTATATCAAATATAGATTCATCATTAGGTTTTATAAATATAATGGATTATTATATATATTTATATATTATATAATATAGACAGTTACAGTTACTTGAAATTTAATTTCAATGATAAATTATTACAATAACCAGATTTTCTAATCTTTAGGATGAGGCATATACAAACCAGTATTGGTTTCTGAGGTCATAATTATATATATTCTGCTGGAAAATGGTTTGGAAAACCAACCTTAATAAAGCACACTTTTAATCAGTTTGATGCTATTAGAGTTGAAGAGATAGAAAACAATGAATTTAAAACTTTACATCTGCTTTTTAATTGTTTTCTCTGTTGTGTGTGTGTGTGTGTGTGTGTGTGTGTATAGTGAAAATTTCATATTGTATTAAAGTGCCAAAATTCTTTTTAAAGATTTCATTTATTATATTTAGAGAGGGGAAGAGAGAGAGGCAGAGAGGTAGAGAGAGACATCAATGTATGTATGGTTGCCTTTCACCTGCCTCCAGCTACAGACCTGGCTGGAGACCTGGCTTGCAACTTGGATATGTGCCCTGGCTGGGAATTGAACCAGTGACCTTTGGGTTCACAGGCCAGCACCTTATCCACTGTGTCACCAGCCAGAACCTAAGAAATAAATAATACCTAAAAGAATAAAGAAATTTGAGATTATTTTTTTAATTATAAGTATGACAAAATATGAAGCTTTAGATTCTTATTTGTAAACATATAATATCCAATAATATTGAATTGTATTACTAGTAGATAAAATCTGATTTAAAAACTATTCAAACATTAAATAGAATATATAAAACTGAGAAAAAGAAAAGAAATAAAGTAATTCTTTTGTGTTAGAAAATATGCTGAAACAAAATAATTCTGAATTCTGTACTTAAATATTAGCTAGATTATAGTATAGCCACTAATGCAGTGTTAGCTTAACCTCATGAAGCAGCCTGGGGAAAATTTTGAATTTAGATGATACATCCATTGATCATGCAGCCAAAAAACATGCTCTCATTACATAACTATGTGTTCACAATCAAATTGGAATATGAGCTACCTAACCAAATGAAGGCAAAAAGAATGAAGTTTGATTAGTTTGTCAAAATAACTGTATACCAGCACAGCAAAATATACTAAGTAAAACAAATTCTGAACCTGAGTTAAAATTAGATAACTCAAATTAAAAAATAATCTCAAACTGTAAAATAGGAAATAATGGGAAAAATGAAAAATATGTTTAGACAATCAGTGAAATTATTCTTGCAATTAATCAAGCTGTCAAGATTACTTTGTGTGGAGCACAATAGAGAGTGACCTGATCCTTTTAGAAAATTGCAAGTCTAGAATAAAAAATATTCTAAGTCTTCAATATACCCTTAACCTCTAATGAATATGCATAAAATGCTTAACATCTCTACCTTTCAATCTTTATATCTACTCATAATCAAGCTCTAGGCAGATGATCTTTGAGATATCTCATTTTAACTGCCACAACATATATTTATTCTTATTTCACTTATGGTTGAATTAAATGCAAAAACTTAATGATGTTCTTGTCTACTCCATAAACTATGCAGTATTATTTTATTATAGCAATTTATCTTACAAAATGCAATAATTTCTAATTGTTTCAAATATAATCATCAATTTTTCAGTTTCTGGCTTCACTCTCCAAGCATACATCAGCCATTTGCTGATATGTATATTTTACTATTAAAATGGCTTAATAATTTTTTCTCTTGCACCATTCATGGAAATGATGAATTGAGTTATGGATCAATCTGGTACTGTTTAGGTGATGTTGAAATGTATTGGCACCTTATAATACCATTTCCTTGTGAAAATATGATTTGGGTGCTGTTTGTTAAAACCTGTGGTTGCAATAAACTTAAAATATAATTATTCATAACCTTGGCACTGCTCATAATCTTTGTTCCATGTTACATTTTCATAAATATTAGCTATCAGCATCTCGCATTATTACATTCCAATATAATTTTTATTATTTTATACTTATCTGATTTGCCTTTCCATTTCATATCCTATTTGCCTCAAGTTTTTAAACATGTATAGGCTTCAGTTTTCTGTTTATGGATTTAATCCACTAATATGTGTTCAATTTTCAAAATGAACCAGGCACTATGTTAGACCATAAGAGTTTACTAATGAACATTATAAATGTGCCCTCTGAGACCTATGGAGCAATTACATTTGAAGAGAAACATTTAAACAAGTTGTGTTAGTTTTTTATTGCTCCTTTAAGACATTATTACAAATTTAGTAACTTAAAACACTCATCTATTATCTCACAATTTTGTGGCTCACAGGTTCATGCATAACCTGACTCCATGGAGTCCTCTTTTTAGGGCCTTTCAAGGCCAGAGTCAAAATATCAGCATGCTGAGCCTTTCTCTGGAAACTCTGATTAGGATTCAATTTTCAAGCTCATTCAGGCTATTGACAAAATTTCTTTATTTGAAAGTGTTGTGACTAAGTCCCAATTTTCTTGCCACTCCATCTTCAAGCCAATAACACATTGAATTATATCTGCATAACCCTTTTACCAGTAACACAGCATATTCATGTTATGGGAATATCACCAAGGGGCAAAGTTCACAGAAGACAAAATTTTACCTCACAGACATGTGAACTAGAACATTTGTATAAGTATCTTCATGGTATCTTTGTTGGCAAGAATGAAAAACTGGAAACAACCCAAATACTTATCTAAATATAATTAACCACTATACTATACACCTGAGGCTAATACAAAGTGATATTAAATGTAAACTGTAATTTTAAAAATACAAAAAAAAGGCCCTGGCTGGTAGCATAGTGGATAAGGTGCCGGCCTGTGAACCCAAAAATCACAGGTTCCATTCCCCAGCCAGGGCACATAACCAGGTTGCAAGCCAGGTCTCCAGCCAGGTATGTGGCTGGAGGCAGGTAAAAGGCAACCATACACTGATGTCTCTCTCCCTCTCTGCCTCTCTCCCTTCCCCTCTTTCTAAAAATAATGAAATAAAATCTTTAAAAATAATAATAATACAAAAAATAATTAAAAAGGAAAGAAAATGCACAAGTGAATAAATTGACACAAAAAAATACTACCATGAATTAAAAATTAATGACTATAACTACAAACTATAGTATGGATACATTTGAACAATATAACATTGAAGAATAAAACATTGAGTTAAATTAAAATTAAATCAAGTTAAAACTAAAGCTAAATGTAGAAATTTTAAAAAATAGAACACTAAACATGATTTAGGAAAATAGTTGTCTAGAGAGGGAAATTTAAGAAACAACTGGGGAAGGAATTTATACATCAATGTAAGGTAAAATAAAAGATTTTATTTTATTTTTTAAAAATAAGGATTTACTCTAGTATTGGATTTATGGATTTTTTTTTTTTTTTTGCATTATAAATAGTTATGTACCCATGGAAGAGAGTTGTGTTTGGGCAAAATTTATAAGTGTGTCATGAACCAAGAACTATGATTAATCAAACTGTATCCACTTGTGACTATCTATGTGTATAGAACTGCCAGTATATTAAAAGTTATATAAGAACAAAGTACAGGATGGTTTGAGAAAATAAAACCTAAATACCGGTTAAAGGTAACAACACAAAAACAAACTTTCTTTGGAATAGTATTTAAGCTGATATGTGAAGGTTTACAATGATAGGAAATTGGGCAAGAACACAGGAGAAAGCAGTTATGTCCCTGGGCATCTGTGTAAACTTTCTGGGTCCAGAAAATGACTGGAAAAAGTCAGGTGTGTGCCTAGAGCATGGAGTGAGTAACCTGCGGGGCAGGGACCAGATATTGCTGCAGGAGGCAGAGAAATGGTGTGACCCAGTATAATTTAAAAAGATAACTTTGCTTATGAAACAAAAATTGAAAATGAAAGATAGATGGTTATGTCTTGAGATGAGGGAGACTCGTGTGGAGGACACCTACTCCTGAAAATGAGGATGTAGTTAATAAAAATACAGTATTTTTAAAAGACCATCACCATGCTTCTATTGTGTTTGATCCGAATAAATGGAAGAATGGAGTTAGCAGTTACAAAAATAGGAAATACTCATAGGACCATAGACTTGAAAGGTTCTTTAAAATTTAGAGTTGAATTTAAGTTTGAAAAGCTTATTCTACATTTAAAGTAGATGTCAAGTATACAATTGTATATATCAATGTAGAGTTCAGGGAAGCATCAGAAATAGAAATGTAAATTTGCAAACTTTTAGAATATACAGAGCATTTAAAAACCAAGGTACTCCCTAACAATATGCAAGGATTCAGTGGAGACTGAGAACTGGGACCTTCCAACATGGATAGATCTCAAAAAAAAATTCTTTCAATCAATTTTCAGAAAAATTTTATAATAATGTACAATAAATAAAAATTTTAATGACATGTGAAAAGCAATGTGCTTGTGTGTACGTAGGATGTGCAGTGCAACTATAAAACGTATAGGCAGGAAGTGATGCACAAAAATGTTAGGACAACAGATGCCTCTGAGAGGAGTTGAAAAACAGTGAAATTGGGAAAAGCATACAAATGACTTTTGATTTTGCCATTAAAGGTGATTCTAAGAAAAATAATTTGAGACATAAGAAACTTGATTAAATAGCTGGTAAGAGATTAGACAAAATGGCATAGTGTGTTAGAGAATTCCATTTTGCAGTTTGATTTTAAAATGGAGTGGAGATGGGCCAGAATTGAGGAAGCTTGGGGCTTCCCAAGAAAAGAGAAAGTTTTCTCTTTTTGTTATTGTTAGAGTTTGCTGTTTGATTTTGTAAGAAGAGTGGTGAGAACTGGTTTGCTTCAATGCTGATGGAGAAACAACTTTTGTTGGGAGTAAGATCATTTCATTATTGTAATGGGATTGGGGAAAAGGGAAGATGATAAATACAGTTACATTGGGGTATTTGGTTTTGATTAGATTAAACAGTCCATCTGTCTTGGTTTATAATTTTCTAAGGAGGCAAAGCTAAAATATGAGACTTACAACACTGAAAACATTAGAAATTTGAGGGACCTGGAGATGTGAGATAGTAATTGTGGGTAATGGGGAAGCAAAATTATTATAGGAATATTTTTAAATTTCTAAGTCATTTTCAGAGTCTTGTTGAGTTGAGGATGCTGATAACAATTGAAAATAATGGAAACAATTGAATATATATAAAACTCAGATACTTGTTTGCAATTACAAGGTAGATTGTTGAGTTGATCCAGATTTGCTGTATTTCTGGGTGTGTGACTGAATGTAAAAGAGGCTATTATCTGAAAGGAGAAAAGTTGCTCCAGCTGATGTCTTGGCTGTTTTAGGGTGCCTTTTGCAATTAGTTGAGCAATATCATGGGGCTGATTATTTGCAAGATCTGCATGGGCACTAGATAGTCAGGTGACAGTGTATGATATATTACTTCTAGGGAAATGTTCACTTTCAATTAGGTAAGGCATGAATGCTAGACGATTCTCTGAAAAGCTAAAAAGTGATTATGGAATTTTAAAAGTTTAGTTACCTGGCTCTATTTGGTCAAAACTTTGTCCTCTTTCTAAACAGCAATGTTCCTGCTCCATGATTAAGAAAATTCAGGGATTAAGTGTAATCCAAGGTTTGCAGCTTCACTTTGAGTCATTACATTACAGTGTGTGCTATTACATGGCAATATATCTCTGAAGAGAGCTGTGGAAAATACTGGATCAAGTCGAAGCAGTTTCCCTTTAAATCCAATAATTAAATCTGTCACTTTGGGCTATTATAAAAAATTAAACATGGTTTTGAAAATGAATGGCTATTACATTTTTTGTCTTTATTTATTTCCCAATAAGCCATATGTTTATAAGAAAGTTTCTGAGGATCCTCTTAGTTTGGGCAGTGAACCACTTTACAAATGACATCATGATTTTATTTGGAACTACCCTTTCTTTAAAAATGAATTATTATGTTCTTAGCTTTAAATTCCATGTATTGATTGATACTATTTGCAGAAATCTATTCAAACTAGTTTAAGCAAGAAAGAGGTGTATAGGCTCATATATGGGGAGTTCAGTAGAGTCATGTTTTATGCATGAGTATAGACAGTGATCAAAAGATGTCTTTAGGATTCTACCTTTAATGTTGTTTCTTGTCTCTTGCCTTACCTTGGGTTGCTATAAAAAAAAATATCATAGACCTGGTTGTTCAAAAAACAGACATTTATTTCTTAATTCTGGAGGCTGATGAGTCTAATACCAAAATGGCAGCTGATTTTATTTCTGATCAGGGATCTCTTCTAGTATTTCAGATGGTTGCCTTCTTTCTGTGGGCTCACATGAGGGAGAGAGGAAGCCCAGTATCCCTTCTTATTTTTATAAGGACACTAATCTCATCATGGATTCTCTAAACTCATGACATCATGTGAACCTAGTCATCTCCCAAAGGCCTGACTTTTATGACATCATGTGAACCTAGTCATCTCCCAAAGGCCTGACTTTTGGATCAGGACTTTAACATCTGAACTGGAGAGGGAGAAAATCAATATTTGGTCTATAACATCTTTCTCTGCTTTCTTATCTCAAATGTATATTGTAGACATGCTTTCTTAATGTGGCAGGCAAGCCATATATTGTCCTGGACATATATCTTTACAACTTAACTGTCCTATAGAGATGAAACTGGCATACTGTCATTTAGTGTAAATGTAAACTAGGGTTAATTTTTTTTAAATATAGAGTACACCTAATCCCTTGAGCTTTCATTATTCCACAGAGTAGTGTACTTAGGCCAAACATGTTTGAAAATAAGGCAGGCTCCTGCTTGGATATCCCATCTTCCTAAATCACTCTATACATTTATAAGAAAGGGATCAGGAAACATCTAGTTGAGTATATTGGTAATGGGAACTTACTCATCAAGAAGAGCCTCTTGAATTGAGAGGCAGAAATGAGACTGTTTCTCCTTTGAAATGGCTAATTGAGACTTACTGAAAACTTCTTGATAAACTTTCAGATTAATTTTACCTCATAATCTAAGAGGGAGAGATATGTTTCCATGCCAATTATTCTTGTTTTGCACTAGTTGCAACCTTACCACTCTATACTCTGCTCTGTAATTCTGGGGCTGAATCTCTGCAAGCCACATTTTTGCTTTGTCAGTTGGCTCCTGTTAAATTTGGCTAATTGTGGGCACTAAAGAGAGAAAGCAGGGTTCTAAGAAGCAGCTTATTCTTTTCTGATTGTTCCCTGTGGGCTTCTAGACTGCTTCCTGTTCCCAAAAGCAACACACCATACCACTTTCTTTTGCTAAATTTATTTTATTTTATTAAAGAGTTTATTTTTTATTTCCAGAGAGAGAGGAAGTGAGAGAGGCAGAGAAGTAGAGAAACATCGATATATGGTTGTCTTTCATTTGCCTCCAGCCATGGACCTGGCTGGAGACCTGGCTTGCAACCTGGTTATGTGCCCTGGCTGGGGAATTGAACCAGCAACTTTTGGGTTCGCAGGTCGGCACCTTATTCACTGTGCTACCCACCAGGGCTAAATTTATTTTTTAAATATAGTTGACATGCAATATTACGTATATTAGTTTCATAGGTACAACATAGTGATTCGACATTTCCATACCTAATGAAGTAATCACATGATATTAAGTGGTCCAAATTAATAAGTTGTAAATATGATCTTATTTTATTTTAATTTACTCCAGTCATTGTTTCAGCTGTATTGTGCATGACATTTTGTTACCCCCCTATCCCAAAATTATACTGGGCAGACTACAGAATGCCCTATAAATTTCACATCTAGGCCATTTTAATCTTCAACCTCATCTTTACTTCAACCGTTTCTCCCTCCTCAGACATCTGAAAATATTCCTCTTCCACACTCAGCAGTGAAAGAGAGAGACATGCCTGTGAGAACATCCTCCCCTTGACTCTTCTCAATGATGTGTTCTGCAATGGGCTGTTGCTCACAAGCAGGAGAAAGTTACATGTGTTTCTTTACCAACAGGTGATGTCATAGATTTCTTTCCTGGTTGGTTACGACAGCTTTTCTTACCACCACAGATATTCTGTGGGTGGTAAGGGTGACAATAGTCTGGAACATATGCATAAGTTCTCCTGGAGGTGCTGTGGTTCTATGTACCACACAGTTCCCTGAGCAAGGTCCAGCTGAGGCCTCCTGGGTAGTATAACCCACCCTGCCTGTCGCTGTGGTATTCTTCTCAGTAAGGCAATTTCTCATGATAGTTCCAACAAATTATTCAAATACAATTACTTCTTGTTTCTCTCCAATGGAAGGAAACTTAGATATTTGTATGGAGTGAACATAACCCAAGTCACTGCTTTCTTCTCCTGGTATCCAAATGAAGAAGAGGTGGCCATTAAATTTGATATCATGGTTAAGATATATAGTGGTTAATTTTGCTGGACCACAGTGTCCAGATATGTGGTCAAACATTATACTGGATCTTTCTGTGAGTTTTTAAAAATAAGATTCACATTTAAAATGATTGTCCTCCATCATATATAGGTAAGCCTCATCCAATCACTTAAAGGCTTAAATAGAGTATAAGACTGACATCTCTCAAGAAGAAAGAATTCTTTAGTGGGTGGTCTTTGGACTTGAAGTGTGAAATAATTTTTCTCGGACAGATTCCCTCACCTGCAGATTTTGGACATGCTAGCTTTCATAATGCGAACCCATTTTGTAAATGTATATTTATTTTATCCAATTACACAACTCCACATATATTTTATTTTTTTCTTTATTCTTTTATTTATTATCATTTTAAAAAAAGATTTTATTATTTTTAGATAGAGGGGAAGGGAGAAAGGCAGAGAGGGAGAGAGACAACTATGTATGGTTGCCTTTCACCTGCCTCCAGCTACAGACCTGGCTGGAGACCTGGATGGAGACCTGGATGGAGACCTGGCTTGCAACTTGGTTATGTGCCCTGAATGGGAAATTGAACCAGTGACCTTTGGGTTTGCAGGCTGGCACCTTATTCACTGTGCCACCAGCCAGGGCACGTATATTGTATTAATTTTCTCCTGAAGAACCCTAAGATAAAAATATTAAAAAATTATGACTCCTCTCCTACAAGAGAACAACAGTAAATGGGATGTGGGGTAAACCATTAGTCCTCGAGGTCTACAATACTAAATTTACCAGTGTTCTTGTTCCCTTGAGGCTGGGCCCATGGCTATTTTTCTTTCCTTTTCTTGTTCTCAGGGTTAATCAGTGTATTTGGAGTATGTTCAAAAGAGGAGTAAGGAATGAAATGTCAGATGTTGTGTTTGTTAGAGATTCTTAATCTCTATTGCTAATATTTTAGATCCTTCCCCACTTAATTTAGAGATAGGTACACATGAACAGGGCAATCTCAAGGGGAATCCACCTTGCACACACTCCTACAGGCCATTACCAGTTTAAAAATGGTGTATTGAGGAGGTTCCAGGTGACAGCATAACTGGTTCTGCCTCTTTTTAATAAACCCTAAAGAAGTTATTTGCTCCCAACTGTTTCCAATTTTTATTAGAAGGTGGGGTACTGGGCATTTTTTTGAGCCCAGTTATGGTTATTTAGGCAATAAGAAAGTCCCATCCCACCTCTTATTACCTAAGACTGTTTATTTTGTTTGTTTGTTTGTTTTGTTTTGTTTTTTTGCCTTGAAGTCTTATAGAGAGTAATTTGATTTTATTGGACTTTCTTAGCATAATGATGAAATGTTTTGCTGTATGTTGTTCTCCACTGGGGCATGACACCTCTCACAATGGCTGCCTGAATTCCTGCTGGTAGAAACATGCATGTTTTTCCTCATCGTGAGAGTAGAGCAGGAAAATGTGGGTAGCTACCTGGCTAGAATGCTGGCTTAGACTTTGGTACAAGAGCAAATGTTAGCAGAATTGTTGGCTTCTGTGTGTCTCTGGGGAAAACTCAGACTATATAATTTATTTCTTTGCAGTGGTGGCAGCCACTAGGAAATAGGAGGATTGGAACCGACTAATGTGAACCACAAGGGAAAGCAGAAACCATGTATAAACTTTAGAAATGCAAATTCCTCCTAGATTTTTATAATCAGGTTTCTACATTTGGGCAACCCACATTTATAATTCTTAATTTACAGCTATTAGAGAGAGGGTGGAGATCTACTCAATATATTGCTTACTGTTTTCAACCAATGTATACATATTTTTGTTTAAGAGAATTACACACCAGAATTGCTCAAATAACTTTTGCTGATTTTTTAAACCTAATGTAAAATAAAAAGTGTTGATAAAATTTTGAAATAGCAAAAATGAGTCCATTTTCCCTCTTTTTGCAAATTGGTAGTAGAAGACATGTATGAAAACTTAAAAATTATACCTGTAACAAGTTAGGTTAGTTTATGAAAGTTGTGAGTTATAAAAAGTTGAGTTAAATTGGTATAATGACAAAAATAAATTATTTCTAGCAGTTTTGTGAAATAAAAATGTACATATATCTTTATTAAAAAGTAGAACTGCATTTAGAACCATAATCCTTACATGTCGAATGATCTCAAACAAGATACACTAATGACAAAGAGTTTGACAATAGTTACAATAGCCTGCCAAAACTACTAATTCCTCCTGTTAATGTGAGAGTCATGAAAATGAAGAACTGCCCTCAAAACTGGTTTCTTTTAAAATATATATTTTCTTCTTAAACAAATGTACAGCAAAAAATAACGTCAATCTAAACATATGGAGTCAAAAATCATGAGTTTACTTCAAATACTAGCTTTCCCTTATCCCCCCTGCTACAATGAAAAGAATCTATATTATAACATTTTAACTGTTTATATAATCAGATTGGGTAACTGTATAAGGTATCCTATAACAAAGTAGGACACTTAAAAAATAGCTGTTATCAAAAGGAAAAACATCTGGAGTTGGTGGTTAAATTCTGTGAACTTTTCAGAGCTACATGAATTAAATGCTGGGTTTTAACAACCAACTTAAATGTGCATTCAAACACAGATGCCAAATAATCACATACTGCTTATTGTTTGCAAAGGTAAATTTTAGGTTAAATTAAATTATTTTGTAGACTAATAAAATACAGAATAAATTTGAGATTTGGGGACTTAAAAACAGCAAATAAACACAAACAAAAATGGTCTATAAAGTATGTTATCTCACTAAATGGAAAAACATAAAATATTCAACAATACTATGCCTATTAAACATATTAACATATAACATGGTGATACAATACTTAAGTGTAAGCAAGTTTCATTAAAATTCTTAGAAACCCAAAATTAAATGGAAACAAACCTAGAAGCACCCAGAGGTATTTATGGTAACTTACCCCAATGATGTTTTGCATAATGCACTAAAAGGGTCAAAATACAGTTGTGAACATCTATTTTTTTAAGTACTGATGAAATGTGCACAAATCCTGACTTTAGTCTTTTTACTTTTGTCAACTTAGGCAAGTGACATTTAGTTCCTTGAAGATATGGTTCATTTGCTTCAGAACAAATGAAATAATACATGTGTAAGTGCTTTGTGTATTTTAAAATTAAGTTGAATTTAGAATGTAAGTTCTCTAGAGACCTAGCTCACCCATAATGATTTATTATAATATGGGAGGGGCCAATGAGGAGGAGGTCTGCAAATATTAGGATACGATTTATATTAGAAAAACAAATACACCATTTTTTGTGAAAAAAGTAGAGAAACATGAATTTTACATTTTCATGAGAAGGCATGAGTTTAAAACTCTCAGCAGCATGGATTTACTATATATATGGTTATATTCTAATTTTTAATGCATATTTACAGAATATTATTCATTTAGTTTGATAACAAATTAACCAACATATTATACATATTCTATATAATGATAGTTTTATACAGGTATACATTTAACTTCAATGATTAAAAAATGCTATCAAGCCCTGGCTGGTGGCACAGTGGATAAGACACCAGCCTGCGAACCCAAATGTCATTGGTTCAATTCCCAGCCAGGGCACATAATGAAGTTGCAAGCCAGGTCTCCAGCCAGATCTATAGCTGGAGGCAGATGAAAAAGCCCTCTCTGTCTCTCTCTTCTCCCCTCTCTAAAAATAATAAAATCTTTAAAAATGCTATCAATTTGATAACTCAATAGATACATTAATTCATTTATCTCATGCCATTAACTCTGTTTACAATGTTATATATAATATTCGAAATCAGGACAATGATCCTGGGCCATCTTAAACTGTAAGAAGGAGAAATGTATTTAGCAGAATACCAGGTGTGGGCTTCTTCCTGTAAGAGAAGCTATGGCAAAGAGTCAGGAACTGTAATCTGAGAGGGCTGTGTTTTGCAGGCACAGTCATTTTTCAGAACCTGAATCTTAGTATTAGTGCAGAGAAAGGAGTTGTTGAAGAAGCAGTGCCAACAAGCCAGGGAAATGCAGAGAAAAACCATGTAGCAGTGAGTGACTGCACAGGAAAGAGAAATAGAGATTTTAGCATATATTGTAGCAGCCTATTTTACTGAGTAATGTTGAAAAATAAATTTATAAAGGTTTACTGGGTTTTTGCAGTGGACAATACATATCATATCTATAAAACCTATGAAAAAATATAGTTCTTAAAGAATTTGGAATTAGATTTATAAATGGTGATTTGTTTTTGAAGCAGTAGAGAGTTCAAATAGGCCCTTAAGTGACCTGTATCATATTCAAGATTATAATAATGGGAAAGGAAAAAAAAATGGGAAAGGTTTCCCATTATTAAGATTCATAGGCACAGCCTGTTCAATTATTGTTTGACTATTTTTGGCTTAAAATCAAGCAGTTACGCAGGAATGGCATCAAATCACAATACTTTAGGTTTAGTTGGGGTCCTGAGAAACTCATCACTTAATCTTTAACAGAATTATTATGAAATAGTGAATGAGCATAATTCTTCAAGATAGAGCAAAAGAGATACAAGAATTTTCTAGTAAAGTCTGTGCTTCATGTTCTTCATTGCTGTATCTTATAAAAATTATCTTTTTTGAATAAAACTCATATCTTTTATGAGTTCATTGATGCAGGAACCCTAGTGACAATTTATGAAGCTAAGCTTGTATTTTCTCTAAGGGAAGAGGGACAGACACATGGCTCAGGGCCAAGGGTCTTGGTCTACAGACTCAGAATTTCCCCAGGGGGAGTCTGGCTCAATAAAAGTTTCCATTATCCTGAAGTGCCAGAATAAGCATTTGAAATTATACATTATATTGATACTTTTTATTGCAATTTATAAAACAATATAACATTTATTCCTGGATAGGAAAGGATAAACTATTGGCACATTCTCTTTACAAATCTTTCTTTGCACATACATTTTTTAAAGATTGTATTCGTTATTATTATTTTTTTAAGATTTTAATTATTACTTTCAGAGAGAGGGGAAGGGAGAGAGGTAGAGAGGGAGAGAAATGAGAGAAACATCAATGTATGGTTGCCTTTCACCTGCCTCCAGCTACAGACCTGGCTGGAGACCTGGCTTGCAACCTGGTTATGTGCCCTGGCTGGGAATTGAACCAGCAACCTTTGGGTTCACAGGTTGCGCCTTATCCACTGTGCCACCAGCCAGGGCTGCATATGCATTCTTAAACTACTTTTCCAAGAGTTTTCTTTAATGAATATACTATGCTTGATTGGTTGTTTCTTTTTAAAACAAATGTATTGGGTGACATTGGTTAGTAAGGCCATATTGGTTTCCACTGTACATTTCAATGATACATAATCTGTATATTGCATTGTGTTCCCATCACCCAAAGTCAGTCATCTCCTATCACCATATATTTGGTTTATTGGTTTAAACATTAGTGGGTGGATGTTTAGGAATTTATTAAGGAAATGTTACCTTAGTTTTAAACTATAAAATTTGTTTTATTGTCGATGAGCACATCTTTAAAGATGAATTCAGAAGTATAGTCTGTGAAGCATTTAGAAATAGCTATCAGTGCTCTGAAGTCCCTGCTGACATAGTTTGTCTCCTGTGGAAAACAAACTCTGTATGAGTAGCTGAGAATACTTATTCTGGCCTCTACTGAATTATGCTTGTTCAAGCTTCACTAGATCCTTCCCCCTCTGTGGCCACTGGAGCATTGTACATTTTACCTGTGGCCACAAAATGAAACTGAACCCATAGAATTGACAACCAAGAACAGAAACACTAATGTTGGCAATTGAAGGAAGGACTCTCAGAGGAGGCCCAAGTTAATATGATAACTCCACTGAAGCAAATCCTGCTGAAAGAAACTCTAGCATTTGCAAGCTATTTTTCATTATTATGCAAGACTTCCACAAGAGCATAACATTAAGAATTTCATCATAAAAGAACGCTGTTTTATTAGCATTTATTTTTCTTTGTCAAAATTCTATTTTTTTAAATTAACTAATTGTTGTTGTATTACAGTTGTCCCATTTTCCCCCCATTGCTCTCCCCTGCCCCACCCACCCCATACCCTCTCCCACAATCCCCACCTCATTGTCCATGTCCATGGGTCACTCATACTACTTTCTTGACTAAACCCTTCCCCTTTATTTTCCCCCATTTTCTTCTCCCCCATTCTTCTGGTCACCACCAGTCTGTTCTTTGTTTCCACATCTCTGGTTCTATTTTGCCCCTCTGTTTCTTTTATTCATTAGTGTCCTGTATTAGGTGAGATCATATGGTATTTGTCTTTTGCTGCCTGGCTTACTTATTTCACTAGGTATACTACTCTCCAGTTCCAACTATACTATTGCAAAAGGTAGGAGTTCCTTCTTTCTTTCTGCTATATAATATTCCATTGTGTAAATGTACCAAAGTTTTTTGACCCAATCATCCACTGATGGGCACTTAGGCTGCTTCTAGCATTTGGCTATTGTAAGTAGTGCTGCTATGAACATAAGGGTACATAGATTCTTCTAAATTGGAGTTTCAGAACTCTTCTGGCATAGTCCTAGCTGTGGAATCACTGGATCAAAGAGTACTTCTATTTTTAGTTTTTTGAGGAAATTACATACTGTTTTCCATACAGGCTGCATCAGTCTGCATTCTTATCAGCAGTGTACCAGGGGTCCCTTTTCTCTACATCCTCACCAGCACTTGCTGTCTGTTGATTTGTTAATGATTACCATTCTGACAGGTGTGAGGTGGTATCTCACTGTGGTTTTAATTTTCATCTCTCTGATGGCTAATGATGTTGAGCATTCTTTCATATGCCTATGGGCCCCCTGTATGTCCACCTTGGAGAAGTGTGTATTCAGGTTCTTCACCTATTTTTTAATTGGATTGTCTGTCTTCCTGGAGTTGAGTTGTGTAAGTCCTTTATGTATTTTGGAGATCAAACTCTTGTCTGAGGTAGCATTGACAAATATGTTTTCCCATAGTTGGTTCCCTTTTAATTTTGCTGGTGTTTTCTTTAGCTGAACAGAAACTTTCAGTTTGATATAGTCCCATTTATTTATTTGTTTCTTATTTTCCATGTGGCTGGTTCCCGTTTCATGCTGCTGATGTTTTCTTTAGCTGAGCAGAAGAAACTTTTTAGTTTGCTACTGTCCCATTTGTTTACTTGTTCTTTTATTTCCCTTGCTCTAGGAAAAATATCAGTGAAAATATTGCTGCGTGGGATATCTGAAATTTTACTTCCTATGTTTTCCTCTAGGACTTTTATGGTGACATGGCTTATGTTTAAATCTTTTATCCATCTTGAGTTTATTCAGGTATAAAAAAGTTGATGGTCTAGTTTTATTTTTTTGCATATCCCTATCCAGTTCTCCCAACACTGCTTATTGAAGAGGCTATTTTCATTCCATTTTATGCTCCTTCCTTCTTTGTCAAATATTAGTTGACCACAGAGACCTGGGTTTATTTCTGTTTCATTGATCTATATGTCTATTCACATGCCAATACAAGGCTGTTTTGATTACAATCACTTTGTATTATTGTTTGATATCCAATATTGCGATTTCTCCTACTTTGTTCTTTCTTTTTTTCCCCAAGCTATTTGAGGTTGTTTTGGGCTCTATACACATTTTTGAAGTATTTGTTCTAGATCCATGAAATATGTTGTTGGTATTTTAATGAGGCTTGTGTGGAATCTATAAGTTGCTTTGGTAGTATGGACATTTTAATAATATTAATCATTCCTATCCATGAACATAGTGTATGCTTTCATTTATTTGTATCTTCCTTAATTTCTTTCTTCAGTGTTCTGCATATTTTCAAGTATAGTCTTTTACCTCCTTAGTTAAGTTTATTTGTAAGCACTGTATTATTCCCATTGCTATAGTAAATGGGATTGTTTTCTAGTTTCTATCTCTGATGTTTCACTGTTGGTACATGGCTGGTAAGTCTTTGAACTTACAACCAAGATGGAGGTATGGGTAGACATGCCATATCTCTCTCACAACTAGAAGAAATTTACATCTACTTCAAAACTAAATAAAAACAATTCAGAAATTTCAAAAAATCAAACAACATGGAAGTGCAACAAAGGAAGAAGTAAAGAAATACTCAACCAAACAGTTAGGAAGGGAAGAGCTGGCAAGGAGAGTGGCAGCAGCAGTACCGGAGCTGAGGCTTCAGTGAAATGCACAGTCATACATTTATTTCTGCAAATTCATTGCAGGGCCAGACCATGCAGGCCACATTGCTTCTGACTGTGAAAAGCAGTGGGGGTTACAGCAGAGGAAGAAACTACTGGTCTTAATGGGCAAGAGGCATTATTTCCTCCAAGACCCCTTATACCCATACAGTACCACAATGTGGTGAGCTGGGTCTCCCCTGCACTGACAAATACCTAAGGTATGGCCCCTTATAATGTAGCAGGTGCTACAGCAACACCTGAGACAAAGAGGCAAACATAGGAGCCTGTCTAGTTGAGTGAACAGAGAAGTATGGCCCAAAAAAGGGAACAAATCAAGGTTCCAGTGGAACAACTATGTTATGAGGAACTAGCCAACCTAATAGCTGAGGAGATAGCCAACCTAACAAGCACACAGTTTAAAATGCTGGTGATAAGATGCTAACAGATTTGACAGATATGCTTGAGTATAGCAAATGCAGAAAGGAAGAAGTGAAGGCTATGTTATGTGAAATGAAGAAAAATACACACAAAACCAATGGTGAAGGGAAGGAAATCAGGGTTCAAATCAATGATTTGGAACATAAGGAATAAGTAAGTAGTCAACCAGCACAGAATGAGGAAACAAGAATTGGAAAAAAAAAAAAAAAATGCAGAACAGCTTAGGAACCTCTGGGACAACTTTAAATGTGCCAACATCCAAATCATAGGGGTACCAGAAGGATAAGAGTAAGAAATTAAAAACATGTGAAAAACAATGAAGGAAAACTTCTCTAAATTGGCAAAGGAAATAGATGTGTAAGTCCAGGAAGCAAAGAGTCCCAAATAAGCTAGACCCAAAGAGTACCATATCAAGGCACATCATAATTAAAATGCCAAAGTTTAAAGATAAAGAGAAGCCCTGACTGGTAGCACAGTGGATAAGGCGCCGGCCTGCGAACCCAAAGGTTGCAGGTTTGATTCCCCAGCCAGAGCACATAACAAGGTGGCCAACCAGGTCTCCAGTCAGGTCTGTGGCTGGAAGCAGGTGAAAAGCAACCATACATTGATGTCTCTCTCCCTTTTTGCCTCTCTCCCTTTGCTTCTTTCTAAAAATAATGAAATAAAATTTTTAAAAAATAAATAAATAAAATAAAATAAAGATAAAGAGAGAATCTTAAAAGCAGCAAAAGAAGAGAGTTACCTACAAAGGGGTCCCTATAAGACGATCAGATGATTTCTCAAAAGAGTTCCTGCAGTCAGGAAGAGACTAGCAAGAAGTATTCAAAGTGGTGAAAAGCAAGGACCTACAACCAAGATTACTCCATCCAGCAAAGCTATCATTCAGAAAGGAAAGGCAGATAAAGTGCTTCCCAGACAAGGTAAAGCTAAAAGAGTTTATCACCACCAAACCATTATTATATGAAATGTTAATGAGACTTATTTAAGAAGAAGGTCAAAACTATGAACATTAAAATGACAACAAACTCAAAACTACCAACAACAGAATCAAAAAATAAAAACAAACTAAACAAACAAGAAGAACAGGGTCAGAGTCATAAGTATGGAGATCATTGGAAGGGTTGTCAGCTGGGATTAGGAAGGGGGACAAATGGAGAAATGTTGCAGATATTAGGAAACATAATTGATAGGTACAAGATACACAAAGGGAAGTTAACAATAATATAGGAGAGGGTGAAATCAGGGAACTTTCATGCACGACTCATGGACATGAACTAAGAGGGTTGGGATTGTAGAAGGGAAGAGGGATTCTGGGTGAAAGGAAGCAAAGTGAAAATAAATTGGGACAACTGTAACAGCATAATCAATAAAAATATACTAAAAAAAAACAAAAAAAAAGGTTTTTGATTTCTGGATATTACTTTGTATCCAGCTATTCTGACAAATTCACTGATTAGGTTGAATAGTTTTTTTGTGGAGTCTATAGGGTTTTCTATGTAAACTATCATGTTATCTGCAAATAATGAGTTTTACTTCCTCCTTTCCAATTTGGATGCCTTTGATTCCTTTTTTTTTTTTTTTTTTTTTTTGTCTGATCACTGTGGCTATAACTTCCAAAACTATGTTGAATAAAAGTGGAGAGAGTGGACACCCTTGTCTTGTTCCTGATCTTAAGGGGAAGGCTTTTAGTTTTTGCACATTAAGAATGATATTGGCTCTAGGTTTCTCATATATGGCTTTTATAATGTTGCAGTCTGCTCTTACTGTTCCCACTTTGCTGAATGTTTTTATCATAAATGGTTGCTGTACTTTATCAAATGCTTTTTCAGCATCTATTGATATGATCATAATATATCTATCTTTCATTTTGATTATGCGGTATATTATCTTTAGTGATTTGTGAATATTATATTATCCTTGCATACCTGGGATGAATCCAACTTGATCATGGTGTATGATCTTAATGTGTTGCTGGATTTGGTTTGCCAGCATTTGGTTAGCATCTATGTTCATTGGTGATACTGGCCTGTGGTTTTCTTTCTTTGTCGTGTCTTGACCTGATTTTGGGATTAGAATAATATTGGCCTCATAGAAAGAGTTTGGGAGTTTTCTCTCTTGGGTTTTTTAGAATAAATTGAGAAGGATAGAAGTTAGTTCTTCCCTAAATGTTTGATAAGATTTTCCTGTGTAGTCATCCTGTCCTGGGCTTTTGTGTGCCAGGAGTTTTTGATTACAACTTCAATTTCACTAGTTGTTATGGGTCTATTCAGGCTTTCTGCTTCTTCTTGATTCAATTTTGGAAGATTATATGTTTCCAGAAGTTAGCCCATTTCACTCAGGTTGTAAATTTTTTGTCATATTGTTGTTCATAGTAATTTCTTATAATCCTTTGTATTTCCGTGGTATCAGTTGTGATTTCTTCTGTATCATTTCTAATTTTGTTTGTTTGGGTCTCTCTTTTTGTCTTGATGAGTCTAGTTAAAGGCTTGCCAATGTTGTTTATCTTTTCAAAGAACCAGCTCCTGTACTTATTGATCCTTTGAATTGTTCTTTTAGTCTCTATGTCATTTAATTATGCTTTGATCTTGATTATTTCCTTCCTTCTACTGGCTCTGGGCTTTTCGTATTATTATTCTTCTGTTTGTAGCTGTAGGGTTAGGTTGTTTATTTGATATTTTTCTATCTTTTTTAGGTAGGCTTGTATTGCTATGAACTTCCCTTCCAAAACTTCCTTCATTGTGTCCCATAGGTTATGGGCTATTGTGCATTCATTTTCATTTGTTTCCAGAAACTTTTTTTATTTCTTCCTTGCTCTCATTGTTAACCCACTTATTATTTACTAGCATGTTATTCACTCTCCTCTTAGCATTCCTTTTAGTATGTTAGCTAAAGAACCATTGTGAGGGCTCAAAAACTCCACTGGTTTTATTTGCATTCAGAAATCCTAGCATTCAGGTAACACCAATTCACCCAAAAGAAAGAGATGGATGTGTTTAAAGCAGTAAAATAGCATTCTATCTAAAATTCTGTCATCTATTATGTCTTGTGACCCAGATTCAAGATTAAAGCTAAATCTCCATACTCCCAAATAGACAAACATAGAAGGTGCAGAACTTTTTATCAGTAGCTCACTCATTTTTCCCTCTTTAGCAACAGAAGGAAATGTTCTGTTATCTTGTTCTCCCATTTTGCACTTTTCCCTATTCATTTGTTGAGGCTTTGAACTTGGTATTGTATCATAACAAAAAATTAAATGAACTTAGGAAACACTGTTATCTATTTGGGGTAAAATGGCCAAGTTTTATTTGATATGAAGCACCCATATTTACAGGCAAAAGTTCAAAAGTTCTATAGACATGATTGGGTACCAGAGATAATAAAATATCACTGATTTTTACTTATTTATCAGAGTCTGTCTTAGGAGTATATGTTAAGAAGAGTTTCATTTCTTTTATATGTAAATATGTGAAAACCCACTCAAAGCCAGCAAAGGACAGTATCATGCTTAAATCCTAACGATAAGGCAGTCATTGATACTTATAACAACATAATACATGAAAAAGAGAAAGATGAAATCATATATAATTTGAATAGAAGTTTTGAAAATGGAAACTGGTTCAACTTTACCATATATTCCATTAAGTAACTTTAATTGTTCTGAAGTTGAGGAGACAGGCCATAAAAAATATGTATACATCTATGTATTTTTCATCTTTTGTCTTTATGATGACTGCAAAACACCAATTCAGAAGAACCTATGCACCCTTATGTTCATAGAAGCACTATTCACAGTAGCCAAGTGCTGGACACAGCCTAAATGCCCATCAGTGGATAAATGGATTAAGAAACTGTAGTACATTTATACAATGGACTACTACAGAGCAGAAAGAAAGAAGGAACTCCTACCTTTTGCTAGCATGGTTGGAACTGGAGAGTATCATGCTTAGTGAAATAAGCGAGGCAGCAAAAGACAAATGCCATATGATCTTACCCAATACAGGAAATTAATTAACAAAACAAACAGATGAGCAGAATGGAATCAGAGAATGGAGCAGAATGGAAACAAGGAGCAGACTTATGGTGGCCAGAGGGGTAGGGGGAAAGGAAAAGAGGGGGACAGAAGGCAAAGGGGTCGGTCAAGAAGCTAGCATGAATGACCCATGGACATGGACAATGAGGGGGGAATTGAATGTAGGAAAGAAGACAGGGTGGGTGGGGCAGCGGAGAGCAATCGGGGGAAAATGTAACAAACTAATAAAATTTTAAAAAGGAAGTTAATGGGAAAAAAATCTGAAAAAATTTGATAGAATGTTTCTTATATTTCCAATAGATTCTTCATCTGTTTTAAAAATAGTTGATTTCTTCTTTGGCCCTGTGTAACATAGTAAAGAATGTTATTATCAAATATGTAGTTGCACGCAAAAGATTTCGACTTTTCTGAATAAAGAAATAATACATATTGTTGACAATGCACCTATAATTTTTCACCTCAGTGATTTTAATGTAATGAATAATAGATATGCAATTTTGACTTTCAACTCTAGTAAAAAATTAATCTTCCTTTACTATATTAAATTTAGCACATATTCTGGCTCATTCAGGAAGGTGTCATCAAAATGTTCAAATTTGTGATTACTTTAATTTTTTTTCCATTTGAAGTATTTATTTTATTGTTTTTTATATATTTTTAAAGAGATTCTGTAACAAACTGACTGAGAGACTGTTGAATTCAATACAAGAAAAAAAGATTTTTCTCTAAATCTATTAAATGATTATTATCTCCAGAAGCAGTAATTCTAAAACTGCAATTCCCAGAACAGTAGCACCATTATGAAGATTCTTAGACTTTATTCATAACTACTAATTCAGAATCTCCGGGGCTGGGACACAAAAATCTAAGTTTAACTGAATTCTTCAGATGATGCTGAATATTGGGAATCACTATATATTCTCCAGATAATACACTTGGTGTTACAATATGTAGAATAATAATGCAGTAATAGGGGGTAAAAGTGAAAGGTGAAAACAAAATATACTCACCATTGCATGTGCCATGTAAACTAACTTTAAATAATTTGTTATCATAATAAAAGCTTTATGAATTTATAGTAAATTGAAGTTATCACCTTACTCTTAAAAATTTCACCATATTGGTTTCTCATAATAACCTGAGTGAGGCAGCACAAACAAAACATTTGTCCCAATCTGTAAGTAAGAAAGCTCAAAGTTTTGTTGACGGTCATTCAGTTGGATACAGTATTAGAACTTACCTTTGTCTCTTGGGCTACATAACATACCTGGTTACAATAGATCCTTATTAAAAAAATATCAATTAAAATATGGTACAGAGCCCTGGCTGGTAGTACAGTGGATAAGGTGCCAGCCTGTGAACTCAAAGGTTGCTGGTTCAATTCCCCAGACAGGGCACATGAGCAGGTTGCAAGCCAGCTCTCCAGCCAGATCATAGCTGAAGGCAGATGAAAGGCAACCATGCATTGATGTCTCTTTCCCTCTCTGCTTCCCTCCCTAACCCTCTTTCTAAAAATAATAAATAAAAATTAAAAATATGTATGGTCCATATTAATTATCCTATATCAATAATACTTTTGGCTTTGGTTATTACTCTTAATAATAAGTGTCATCCTAAAGAGTATCAGAGGTAGAGTCTTCACCTGTTAGAACTTTCATGTTCTACATGGTGTTATTTATTGAGAAAAATATAACCTTCTATATACACTGCATTTAAGTTCATTTATGTATTATTAAGGCACTATTATATTGTAAAACAAAATAAAACACAAATATTAAAAGAAAAGTGTAGTCTTTAGTTTTGTTCCTTTCCCAGACTAAATCCCTAGTCAAGTCATCACTGTTTTATTCACATATGAAGCAATTTTTGAGTGCCTACTTTATGGCATGCCCTCTTCTATGCATTAAAATAATAAATACATGCCATATGCCTTACATTCCAAGAGCTTCCTTTCTTCAGACACAAAACAAAACAAAACTCAGAAAAAGCTAAGCCAATATCATGTGGCTTGATATATAGCAATAGCCTTGTCAATTTGCTCTCTGCTTTAACTCTTTTCCCTACTACAATAGACAAAGAACCCTTTCAAACATAAATGATGTTGTATCATTTCTCTGCCAAAAACTCTCCAGAAGCTTTTTATTACATTTAAAGAAGGCAATCCTTTGCTTTTTATTATATTTAAACCAGCGGCCCTGAACATTTTTGGCACCACATGGATAGGGGACAGGAGGTGGATCTCAGGTGAAGGGGGCAGAAGAAGGAGCTCAGGTGGAGGGGCCAGGAGGAGGAGCTCAGGTGGAGGGGGCAGGAGGTGGGTCTCAGGTGGAGGGGGCAAGAGGAGGAGCTCAGGTGGGGGGGGCAGGAGGTGGATCTCAGGTTGAGGGGGCAGGAGGTGGGTCTCAGGTGGAGGGGGCAGGAGGAGGAGCTCAGGCAGGCTTCACTTGCCAGCAACCACTAACCTGCTACTGGGGAGGTGGGTGTTGGGAGACAGAGACAGGAGACATAGTTCAGGTGAGCTTCCCTCATGACGAGGTTCCTAACAGGCCACAGACAATATACTCCATGTGTCCATGGCCTGAGGGTTGAGGACCCCTGATTTAAGGAATGCAGTCCTAAGTATTTCCTACACTTGTACCCCTCTGACTTGCTGGTCTTTAATGATCTCCTCATTGTTTCTTCCATATGCGAAGTACATATGCCTAACCTAGGTGCTTTGAACCAATTGAACACATTTGCCCTAATAACTGGAATGGCTCATTATTTCATTTCATTCAGATGTTACGTACGTAAGATAGCCCCTGGTACTCTCAATCTAGTCAACTTCAAATCTCTTATTTTGCCACATTTCTTGTTCAAAACATTATCATTCTATATACCTGACATATGTCATGTTATGTATGAATTGTATGCTGCTTACCAAACAGTATTACAAAGAATATACCAATTATTAGATATTAATTATATTTTGTTTATAATTAGTCTCTTCTACTAGCATTTTCATTCCATGCACGTAGAGATTTCTTTAGGAATTTAGTTCACCAATATTGTTGACAATAAGAGCTAAAACTTAGGAATATACAACAAATTATGCACTAAAAAAATTCAGGTCACAATTATGCCCTAAATGACATTACTACTTGGTATATATATAAGATAGATAGATTTGAAGGAGGAACTAAAAACATACAAAGATATTAGGAGAAGTTCACTACCTATTGTGAGATATACATATACTGATCAAAAATTAGACATATTAAAAAACATACAAGCCCTGGCTGGTAACACAGTGGATAAGGCACTGGCCTACAAACCCAAAGGTCGCTGGTTCAATTCCCCAGCCAGGGCACATAACCAGGTTGCAAGCCAGGCCTCCGGCCAGGTCCATGGGCTAGAGGCAGGTGACAGGCAACCATTCAATGATGTTTCTCTCCCTCTCTGCCTCTCTCCCTTCCTCTCTCTCTGGAAATAGTAAGTAAAATCTTAAAAAAAAAAAAAAAAAAAAATATGAGAGGTGAAAATAAGGAACTATTAGACTTCATAAGAGCCAATAAAATAATGAGACATTCTAATTTTACTCATTGATTATTTGGTAGGAAAAGTAAAATTTTGAGAATTTACAAATGTTGCATATTCTAAAACAAGTAAAAAATTCTGTTTATATGTCAAAATAGGGAGCTTTCTACTTTTCATTCAAAATCTATGATTACATATATATGCAAAGTCTGTCTGTAAAAAGTCCAGCCATTGTTTGTGTAACAAGGACAGTTTGTGCAACATCAATGTAACCTGGCAGCCAAGGAGAGAGGACAGGAATGTGCCTGTGTGAGTAATGAAGACTTCACTGTACTAGTCAGTAGGGGTAAGAGATGCCATTGAGTGAGCATGTGTACTGCATGGCTGTCACATTCAAAATGACTGAGCAAGTAGAGCAATAAATCTGAATCAAATATTGCATCAAGCTTGAACATTCCTCCACAGAAACTATTTGGATGGTTCAGAAGAACTCAGCTATGGGCAACTGGTGATTGGCAGCTTCATCCTGACAATGTGCCTGCTCATGCATCACATCTCCTGCAAAATTTTTGGTGAAACATCAAATCACCCAGGTGAGTCAGCCCCTCTATAGCCTGGATTTGGTACTCTGCAACTTCTGTTTTTTCCCACCAAAACTGAAATCACCTTTGTAAAGGAAGAGATTTCAGACCATCAGTGAGATTCCAGAAAGTACAATGGGGCCGCTAATGTCAATTGGGAGGACTGTGGGAGGTCCCAAAGTGCCTATTTTGAAGGAGACTGAGGCATCATTCTCCTGTATACAATGTATCTTGTATCTTCTTCAATAAATGTTTCAATTTTTTATAGTACATGGCTAGATACTTTCTGGACAGACCTCTTATATTTGTGATTTCTCCTATAGAACAAGAGCCTTTTGTTACTTATCATTAAATCCTCACAACATATAAAAATATTTTAGACAATATATTCTTAACATATAAATAATAGAATAACACAAATATGTACTTTTATTTCCAAATGACTTACATCTCTTCTCTTTGCTAAGTGAGGTCAGATACTGGCCATATTTTCTTAGTGGTAAGGCATTGTTCATTCCAATTTAGTGTAAAGTCTTACTCTCTGGTGTTGTCAGCCTGTAGGTAATGTTTTCCCTAATCATCAATCATTTTCCTCTCTTTAGTTAAAACTTCTGGTATGTAACCTGCAAGATTTTGTATAATAAAAATGCCCTTTATAAGTAAGGTACCAATCTTCTGGACTACTACAATATCCTAAAACAAAATACTTGGAGAAAGGAGGAGTAAAAAACAGTTAAAAATAAATAAAACAATATGTCTCACTCAAAATACCCTGCTTTTTTTTCACATTGTCAAACTGAAAAACTTTGTAAATGTTTGCTGTTAGGTGGGTATTTCTTAAATCTTTTTCACATGTCATTGAGTGATTAGTAGTACCTTAAAAATACAACGAACTCCCTTGCTTGTCTTGGGAGGCTGTAAGAGAAGACAGGACAGCTATTGCTCTCTGTGGGATGGGCTAACAGCAGAACTCTGTGGAACCTGATGGACAACGGCAGCTGAACGAAAGGAAACTGGATGAATGTCATGTACAATTGGTGAAGCTAGTTTAGGGCTGAGTAAAAGCTTCCTAGATGAGAAAATAACAGCATATATTGTCCCTAAACTATTCTATGTGGTCAATTGAGCTGGAACATTGCACCTAAGGCACTTTTTTTAGTTGGATGTAGAATCAAAGCCAACTATTACAAATGATTAATGTGTGATGATGAGAGCTATGAGTACAAAAGAGTGAAACACTCAATTTTTTTTAAAGATTTTATTTCATTATTTTTAGAAGGAGGAAGACGGGAGAGAGGCAGAGAGGGAGAGAGACATCAACGTATGGTTGCTTTTCACCTGCCTCCAGCCACAGACCTGACTGGAGACCTGTTTTGCAACCTTGTTATGTGCTCTGGTTGGGGAATCAAATCTGCGACCTTTGGATTCACAGGCTGCAGGCCAGGCCAGCACCTTATCCACTGTGCTACCAGCCAGGGCTAAAACACTCAATTTAGATGGATAAAGTATCTCAACAGTATTTTGAAGCATTGAAGCTATTGAAATTCTAATTGAGAGCCCTTTGCCTACCTGAATTTCCAAGGCTGTGAAAGAGAGTTTCCTGCATTCTGAAAAAAATTCTCAGGCACCTTCACCTCTTGTCTACCAGATGATAGTAAGGAAGTTGCTCAGCCAGCCATAAACCAGGTGTAAGCTGGACATAGAATTTATACCCAATGTGGAGTGGTAGTCAATGGACAAAATCCTTTAGCTTTCTTATTGTCTGACTGTCTTGTGTCTTGTGAAATTCTATTTCAGGGTTCACATGGTCTCTCAAGGCTCCTTCGTGGGACTGAGCTGCAGTTACTTATAACAGTAACTCCCTCATTAATTCACAACTTTTATTGGCTTTTATTTCCCACTTCCTCACATGTACCTCCAGGGATCATATCCCAAATAAATGGCATACACTGAAGCCCTTGCCTCCTTTTGCTGAACCCAATATAAGACTGTTTTTTAAACACTACCCTTAAAAATGTAGGTACATCCTCCAAAAAGTGTTTTTTACATTATCACAGTTTATGGATTCAATTATATAAACTCCATCCTTCCTAATAGACTACAAACTCTGCATGAGGAAGTACTGTATCTTTTTTTTCTTTTCCTCTCTTCTCCCCTACTCTACTTTTCCTCTCTTTAGCTATATTCTACTTGCAGCAAGCATAGTAGCTGACATTTATTAGGTGCTTAATAAATACTTGTTTATTGACTAAGGTTCTCACCACAATTATGTGTGGTTGGTATTATTGGATTGTGTAATAAAAGAAGTTAAATACCTCTCCCATTGTTACATTGTGAATCAATAGAGACAAAATTTTAATTCAGGTCTCTCTACCTTTAAAACCCATGCTCTTATCCCTACCTGTTATTCTCCAACGGTATACATAGATCAAGAAGAATTATCATGTTTTAATAGCCCTTTTTGAGAGTCTAGTTTTCTGGCTCCCAAAGAGAAGAGTGATCAGATCTGAAAGCTGTCAGTTCTTTTCTATACTTCAGTAATATTTCATAAGTATATGAAACTACTATGGTTAGAAAAATGCCTTTATACAGTGGACCTGTGTGATCTGTCACTAATGTGTTTGCTCTAGGAATATGAAAAGACTATCATCTATACAGCTTAGTACAGATAGTAGTAAAGCAAAAGGGGAAAAAAAAAATGATTCACATTCAGGACATTTCTTGCTCCTTTCCCCAGAATTCCTAGAATCCCTTTATTGTATTTGAAGAATGTTATATATCCACTATCTTTTAGGAGATGGAAAATTAAATGAGAGCTATATTTCACTTCTGTTTTACAAATCATGACAAGTTTATCAATACAGTGAAAACACCAAGGAGGGCCATCCTTTTGGAAACTAAATGTTTGCCTATGATAAAAATACTGGAGAATTCCAGGATATTCCTATTGAATGTTTTCATCGATGTCAAATTTAGTTATATATGCTTTAAAGTATTTAGTGTGCTCATATATAAGATTACCTGATTTATAATTGTGACTAATCAACCAAACATAAATTTTATGGAGTAAAGACATATAAATAGATATATTGTATATTTTATTTTTAAGATATTTTATAGATCTTTCAAAAATTAGGCCACAAACCCAGATTCAGAAACTTTTGCCTAAAAAAAAAAAAAATGAAGTCTACCTTTTCTTAGCTTGACTCACTTTTTTTCCATTATCTTTTAGTCCCCTTTTATCCCCTCCCCACCCCTCCACCCACCCACCCAGCAATCACCACACTGTTGTCTGTCCGTCTTGGTGGGGACCTGAACACAGAAGAGCAGCAAAGAGTCAGAGACACAAACAGGAGAAACAAGAAGGTTTATTGGGGTGGGGGAAGGGAGTAGGGAAAGAGAGGAAAGAGCTGACAATAGACATCAGCCTGGAGCTAACTATAGGAATCAGCCCCCCTCTGAAGGAGTGGGGTTGTGCTTTTAAGCAGAAAACTGCACCGGTTACTATGGTTACAGGGCCCTGATTACTATGGTCACTCAGTGCAACTGGAGCATAGAGTTCTGGTAACCACAGTCACAGGGTTCAGGTAAAGGGGTTGTGTCTGATTTCTATCACCCTTATTGGGGTGGCATCCGGTAGTTAATCCTTGATTACTGGGGTTGTTGGAGAGTCCCCAGAAACCAGATAAGATGTACCTAGCAGCTTTGTTTCCAATTTCTGGTCTCCAAAAGAGAACAGACTGTTGGTACTTTCTGCATTGCTTGCTGCATCTGGACTGGTTACAGCATATCCTGGTTCCCATAAGGCCCACCTATTCTGATAGGCTGGTTCCCACATTGTCCTTTCTTTCCCCTGTTCGCTCAGTCCCGCCAAACCCTAACCTCTCCCGCACTAGCTGCCGTCTGCTCTCTGTAAACGGATGTATTTTAAATAAATGCATTTAACAACTTAAACATATATCTATAATATCTAACTTAATTACATAAGCATTTACAATTGCATATATATTTCAAATTAATTTAGAAAAGTTACTTTTTTCACTCTCACAATTCATTAATAATTATTTCAGATCGGACCAGGTACTTTCAACCTTGCTGTCTTCTTTACCTCTAGAAACATAAATTCCCATAAAACTTTCTAACTTATCTTTATTTCTGTCTAGCTTGTTTGAGACATAAAACTTTTTGAATCAATGGGAATTTTATACCAAATCATGGGATAGCATTTCCATAGCATGAAAACAATTTATTTTCATTATTGTGATATTTCAATGTCACTCACTGCTTCCTGTATTCATTTCTAAATTAATTTCTAAAAGGCTTCTTTTTAAGACATCTCACACTTTCAACTGTAAATGAATTTCTCTCTAAGTAGTTATTAAATCTCTAAGTTTCTGTTTCTCTTTTTAAATTGTTTAACTTTCATGAGATTCAAAACTAGCATTAATTGAGGTCATTTCTGGCTGTGGTGCCATTTGCAAACAAAATACTTTTTAGAATACAGTAATTTAGGGATTGCCCTTTTAAACAGAATATTTTATGAATATAAAAAGCAAATCTGCTTTGTGTATAAAGAAAATATTAATTAAAAATTCTCATATTTGAGTACGTTGACAAATTAGCTTCTAATCTAGTGTCTTGGCCCAGTTTTTCTGCATTCATAGTGAATAAAACATTTCTCCTTTTTCAACAAAAAGTTCATTGCTAGAATTAACATCAAATATAGGAATTTTCATACCTTTTATTTCTGAAGGTAAAAATTAGATATTTTTCCTTTACATATATATATATATATATATATATATATATATAGTACATACATATGTGTTTGTGTGTGTGTGTGTGTATTTCTTTTTAGGAGCAGTGGCAGCTGATTTGAATACATTTTTTGAAAGGTGGTAACTGGAATGCAACTAGATATAGTGATAATGATACAACTATCATAATAGGCTAATATTTCTTTAATATGTAGTTCATAGCAGAAGTAGCTTTAGGTACAATATATAAATTATTTTATGTATTCTATGTTTCACCAGAGTCACCTGGTGGAGAATAAAGTCATAATCCTCTAATCCACTTAATCTAACCTAATACATTTTAATTAATTATTTAGTTGCTCTCATGAAGATCAGCCTTGTCCACTTTTGTATTTTAATTATTGCAACTCTTTTTGGGATAAAGTTGTTGCCACGGAAGAAGAGATAAGTAAAAGATAAGTAAAAGATGCTTGTCAAAGCCTGTGCCAATGGGGTCTTTATTTATATATGTAGAAACATTTCATGTAAATTGTAATAAAAATGATCATCTGGTCATTGATACTGAAGGCATAACTAATTGTGCACATGGATAAAAAATTATAATTCCATTTGTATAGTGTAAAGATTCATTTAATAGTAATAATTTGTTTTTACTTTTTTATTGCTTTTTGATTTAAACAAATTATTTGGTAAGTCTGCTCCTTCCACAAATAAATCGATGAACAAAACAGAGCAATGTGGATCAAATTTTTACAAGTCTTGACCCTGAAGCAAAACAGATTTTCAGGCAGTATCACATACAGTAAAGCCATTTTATAACATTTTATTTCCTCCTGTTTCTCCATCTAAATGGAGAAAAACTGATAAGAATAGTACTCCGTGAAAAACTTATTGGATAATGTTTTTATATTAGTTCTGCTCCACTATTTTGGATTCACTCAGTAAAAAATTATGACAAAATTTAATCAAAAGATATTAAAAGGAAATTGTCACCTTGTTTTCTGCAAAAGGTGAAACAATTGCTTGTGTGTGTTCTGCAATGATTTACTGTACATAGAAGTGAATGGGCATACTGAAAATCAGATATCTGATGGGTAGAGGTGATAAATATTCATAAATATGGTTAATACTAAAACATTTCCTTCTCTATTACTTATTCCATTTTACTTATTTCTACTTGCTGGAATGGCAGACATATTAAAATATTAATTTTCCGCTTTACTGGAATGATTTCAGAGTCAAGTGCCATTAAAATTCTGAACATAAATATGAAAAAAGAGGATATAGTTCACTCTAATCCTCTCCACTGGTATTTCAAAACTATTTATTTCCCTTTTTAAAGCTACTATTTCAAAATTTTTAATTGCTTTGGGAGACTTATGCAAAAACAAGAAAAGGTGTCACAGTCTTGTGAAATACTGTCTATTACTCAGAAAGCATTGGATTGTCCCCTATCATAAGCCTGTAAAGCAAAGGGTAGATTTAGGGTGTCAGGGTAACCTGTGAGGATCAAGGCCACATTTTATTGCCATAAAGAACACTTCTTCTGTACTCTTCTTTTTTAAAGCTATTACACATTTCAATTAGAGGAATAGGCTGGAATATGTCAGACAGGGCAACTATGTAGGAAGCAATTGTGCATGCTTAGCAGGCATACAGCACTGAGCTCTGGTAATGATTTTTGTTGTTGTTACTGGTCAAAGGAGATTATGAACTATGACTTATGAATTTAACCTGATGTCGATGTAAGAATGTACAAACCTAGAGAGAATTTTTTTTTTTAATTTTGTGAGACAGAGAATATATCCAGAAGCAAGATCTCAACAGAATTAAATGTTTTTTGAAATAACTGTTTGACTTTTTTTGCATTTCAGATTAATGAGGGAACAACACAGATGATAATGTGAAGGTGGGAGAAAGCACGGTGGATATTGGATCACCTCTTGCATATGTTAGAAGGAGGGGTCTGAAAGGGTGATCATGTATTAGCAGGAGGGGTCTTGAAAGGGGACATTTGAAAGATGTATTAATCTAGATGCAAAGAAATACTATACAGGGCTTGCTAAAGGCAAAGATAAGCCTTTTACTAAAAAAAAAAAAAGGCATGACTACTTACTAGGACCTGCCCAGTTAGAAATTTATGATCAGATTACCCTGTGAAGTTGCTTTCCATAGAACCTCCCTCTTTATTTGTACTGTTGATGTGAATTAAATGTCATAATTTCCATCCATTTTTACTGTATTTCTTGTGATTTTTCTTTTCTTTACTGCTTAATCTAATTCAGTTGGCTTGTTGGTAACAATACCACACAAAATCTATTACCAATGCCACCCCTCCCTCAATACTGACAAAGACACTTATTAAAGGTAAATGACTATACCTAAGATATTTTAATTGTTATTTTAAAAAACATGCACCCTTCACCAATATCCGTTAAGTTACCAATTCCAAGACCTGTTCCACGGTGGCCATTATCACCTTAGAATTCTAGTATAATATACCAGAGCTGGCATACCATGGACTATTTCATTTTTTACCACAGCATGATTCTTCTCCATGGGAAACAGCCATATTGAGGCATAGGTCTGACTCTGAAGAAGACTTTAACAAAGGTTGACAGGGGAGTTCCCACTCAACATGATAGCAGGCAGCTCCTAGTTCTAACTAAATCAATATACACTCTTCCATATGGATACCTCACTACAACCAGAGTCTATTGATAACAAATAGCTAAAACTTGTTGAGCCAGGCACAGTTCCAAGTGCTTTACATATCATACATTAACTAATGTAATACTTACCAGCAGTTTGTGAGTTATTATCTCCATTTAACAGAGGGATTAAGTAATTATCCCAAGGTCACGTAGCTAATAAGAAACAAAGAAGGCCCTGGCTGGTAGAACAGTGGTTAAGGCACCGGCCTGCGACCCCAAAGGTCGCAGGTTCAATTCCCCAGCCAGGGCACATACCCAGGTTGCAAGCCAAGTCTCCAGCCAGGTCTGTAGCTGGAGGCAGGTGAAACGCAACCATACATTGATGTCTCTCTCCCTCTCTGCCTCTCTCCTTTCCCCTCTCTCTAAAAAAAATAATAAATAAAATCTTAAAAAAAAAAAGAAACAAAGAAGGAATTCAGACTCAAGCAGCCTGCCTCTGGCATTCCAGCTTTTAGCCACAGTTATGTACTACCTCACCTTAACTATGAAATCAATAAGATATATTCCTTACCATTTGTCTTTATGATATCAAAGACACTTATATCAGAGTTTTCTGATCTTGAATATCATGTTATCTAAATACAAATTATGTAACTTTAGAGGGCCAGAAAACACTAAAGGTAAACAGATGAAGATGTGTTTGAAATAAAAAAGCAACAAAGGAACTTCATTATGATAATGGAAGACATTCAAAGCTATTTATTCTTTTGGAGTTAATGGCAGTTTTCTGATATCAAATATAATAAAAAGTATTTTAATGTATTTTAATTAATTAGTTTCCTTTGATTTTGGATATTGTACTTTACTATGAATATTAGACATGATTATGATTAATATTAATGTCAGTAGCATCAGATTAATGCAACTCTATGTAAGTTCTTTTACAGGTTATATTAATGCTTGAAATCCCTTCACCATGGCTTACCATGTAATACAAAAATTATTATAGTCAATGTTCAGAGTAAATTATATCTTATGCCTTATAAATAAACTTTAAAAAATTTTTAAGTGTTCTCACAAATATTATAGTTGTTTGCTACACAACATACTGGTTTTAGTCACCAACATTAGTTGCAATAAAACTCTGACACCAGTGGTCTAGCTCTAGTTAACTTAATATAGTTCATCCTAGTTCTAACTAAATCAATATACACTCTATTAGCATTGGGATTATAGCTAAGGCTACATTTATAAGATGGGCAGTCTCACCTCAAGATATATCTAAGTATTTGTACTTCTTGAACATTTCACATAACATTTCTTATCTTTCTCCTTATATAACTTTTCTCTTCCTTGAATCCTTCTAATTCACTTATTCATTCAGCAAATTCCTTCATGTTCTTTAAAACTTAATTTAAATATCAATGTATAATGACTTTCTCACCCTACTGTCCAAATTGTCTCACTCTCTTTTCTGATCTCAGTGCACCTTGACTCTGCCTCAGCCTTATCATTTATCAGGCTAATAGTTCATTTAATCATCTGCTGCACTTGAGTGGACGCTTTAGGAAGAATATGAATCATATTTTACTTGACTTTGCACCCAGAGTGCCTATCATGTCGCACATTCATATTATAAATAGATTAATAAATGTTAGGCATAACACATAATTAGTCAATGTTTCTTTTTAACTTATATATTACATCATAATACAAGGTTGTGGTAGACAGAAAAGTCTGACATGGTCCCCTAATATTTCTGCTCCCTTCTATATATCCCTTGTATAATTCAGTACCCAAAAGTATGGGTAGAACTTGTGAATAGAATGATAGTCATTCCCATGATTATGTTACAAACGCTGTATGACTTAGCAGACTGGAGAGAGATAGGAAGACGGACTCACTCCAGCTGACATAAATGAAAACAATAGTCATGCTGCAAACTGCCTATCGGAGCCAAGTGACAAGGAAATGTGGATGGTGTGTTGAATTGAGAGTAATCATTGGCTAACAGATAGGAAGAAAGCAACTGCAAGAGGATGAATTGTGCTGGCAACCTGTAAACTTAGAAGACCTTGAGCCTGAGGTGAGAGTCATATCCCTGGCTAACCACATGATTTCAGTCTGCTCAGACTCTAATAGAAGAAGCAGCTAATCTGATGCTTGAAAAGTGTAAGACAATAAATGTGATTGTTTTAAACCATTAAATCTGTGGTAATTTCTATTCAGTAGTAAAAACTTAATGCAAGGATGAACTCATTTTCATAGGTGGGGACAGATAATATACCTTAATTCTTTATCAATAACTTAATTATTTAAGTTTTTTTCATTAAATTGGTATACTTCCCACTTATATGTTGTACAAGGTTATTGCCACAGCTTCTTGTTCTAAATGTTTACAGTTTGAATAAAACGCTGTGAAAAATATAGATAATATATATAAAGTTTTGCCTTTTATATTAAATATTAAACATTCCTTAAGGAATTTTTGGTCAAAGTTATTTCTCACTAAAACATTTATTAATATTATATATAAAAGAATACTACTTAGAGATTGACTGACTTTTCCTTCTGCTAAATTTAAAGCAAAAACTATGAAAATAGGTCAATTTAGGAATAAAAATACATTTCTAAAATCATATGATATTAAAATGATTACCAAAATGTATAGCATTTCTTTCTGTAAATATTTAAAGCAAAATTGGAGATATATAAGGTATGTGTGATAAAGTGGCAATAACTTTGCATCTTCTATTTCATATACTTCTTATTAATTTAAAAAAACTATGTTTCTAAGTTTATGATTTAACATCATTATGTCAGGTATAAAATATTAAATTATATACAATGTATATATAAATGCACACTCTCCATGTATTCTTAGCTTTAGGAGCTTATCTTTAATTCTGTAAAAGCTCTGCAAGCATCCTGCTAATGTTTTACTAATATTTTACAAATGTAAATAGAACTAAATTTTTAGTAACCCCTATAGTGTTTTATATGATTGATCTATACAATCTTATAAAACGTTCCAATGGGAAAATAATTGGCTAATCTGAAATTCAAAAAACCTTTAGAATATAGCAGAGTGTACTATTTATGACCATGTCATTAGCATAATAAATAGTTGAATAGAATTTCAATTCTACCAATCAGTAGAGTGATTTGGGTTAAATATTTCATTTCTCAACCCTTATGTTTCTCTGCAAAATGGATGTAATTAATATCTACATCAAAGAGATTTGCAAGTAAATTACTTGTTAGAATAATTGCTTCAGAAATGGCAGTGATTTATTATTTCATATATACCATTTTGTTTTTATATTCTAGCCATCGCGACCCTTTACTTCTCACATTTGTAAGAGAAAAATATAATCTATAATATTTATTTTATCTAATGTACAGTATTAGATAATATTGGAAGGGAATTTGGAAATATGAAATAAGTGCACTTGGAATAACAATTATTACATTATTTCTCATTTAGAAAATTTAAATATTTCTAAATGGATTCTGTATATACAGTTTGGGTCTATATAATACTTTCATTTGCTTGTTTTGGAAGAGTAATACATATCAGATAGAGTAACTTAAGTTATATATTTTTAGAATTAAGTATAAAATTAAGGACTACTAAATACAACTTATATAAAAATGGAATTTCAGTGGCTTTCAAAATTGTTTGAACTTTACTTGATGAAAGAAACATAATTTAACCAAATATATACTCACATATACATATGCAACAGAATGAAAATACCTAAGGAATGATACATAATATTATTGGCAGACTAAAAATGGCCACGAATGTTTAGACATTGCTTTTGGATTTCTATTCAGAGAGGTTGGGTCAATGTTTCTCTCTTCTGGAATCATGGCTGGCTCTATAACTATTTTAGCCCATAAATATAGTAGAAGTGGTACTGTGCCAATTTTCTGGCTCAGGCCTGGACAGACTAGCCACTTTCTATCATGGTTTTTGGGACATTTGCCCTTGGAGCTGGAGGCTGAAACATAGGAAGTCCAACTATCCCAGGCCACTAAGCTTTGAAGAAATCGGCACAGTGATCAGATGGTAACTGTGGGCTGGCGGACAAAAAGGCTGAGGAGCACTGGCTCCTTGTGGTAGTCACTGGAGAGCAGTTGTAAAAGCTGCTGTCAGGATAGCATGCTTCATTTTCACTCTCTTTCTTCAAAACTTGTAAAAATAGCAGTCAGGGCAGCCTCAATAACATGAGGGCCAACACAAAGCCTGTGGGCTGAATCGGGCCCTCCACCTTGTTTTACCTGGCTGGCGCCTTGTTTCTACCCGGTTTGCTTAGATGTTAAGAAGTAGTTCCATTTACACAGCCCTAAAATTACATTTGGCCCTTTGAAGGCAACTGCCCGGCTGATGTGGACCCTGGTGAAAATGAGTTTGACACCCTTGCATAGCTTTCCCTAAGCCTGCCTCAGTCTTCTTTAGTAGATACACTGTTAAAGTAAATAAGCTGCACCAGGTTTTAATTTTACTCCCCTTTAGTGTTAATTCATCCATTGACCTTGGGCTACACTTCTACGACACTCAGATTTTTTATCTGCAAAAGTGAGCTAATAGTACTATTCATATAGAATTTTCTTAAATTATATGAACAGCATTTATAAAGCATCTCTTATATAGCATGAAGAAGTTGAGAGTTACATGCCAGCTATTAGCATCCTTACTATTTCATGTGTAATTGAGAATCATTCCATTTTTCTTATTCTCTAACCTGAGCAAGGGATTGGAAATAATATTAACTACCAATGACAAGGCTAGTATCATTTTTAGCAATCTAGATAGGTTATGTTATTTGAGCATTATAAAAAATCTATAAAGTACATTTTTGCATGAAAATATTTTATGAGGAAATGGAGGTACAGAGAAATCACATACCTAAACAGGTAAACCAGATCTTGTAACAAAAACATGTAACCTCAGAACCTCTGCTGTTCAACAACATGCTGCCCTGGTCCCCTCTTCTCACTATACGCATTTTTAAGACTAGATATGTATTGTATTTTGGAGAGTAGGTTATACAATTTCAAGATGTATATAAGGGATTTATATTACCATTTTTCTTCATTTATTTTGCCACTTAAGAAAGCATCTATAACCCTCTAATGATATTTTAATACTGGAAAGTATATTTATTTTAATAAAGAACTGAAACATTGAGTGAATCTATATGTACTGTAGAAAAGGCATTCAGATGAACTAATATTTATATGGTTGCTTTGAAATGCTTTCAAAAAGCATCCTGTCTATCATTTTATCTAACATATCAATGTTAGAAAATAGGCCCAGCACATTTAATTCAACATCTAAAAGTGGGATACAGAAAACAAGATACAGTAAAATAGGCTAAACTAATTGGGTCAGTGTAATTCAGACATAATGAGAATCAAAGTGAAAGCAAGCATGCATTTATTCTATATTACATTCTGGTCTTTACATAGATTAACATGGAGGAGTGTATTACAGATTAGAGGTGTTTATCCTAAGGAAGGCCATGCAAAGCACAGACAGGCACCTTGGGATATCCTAACAATAGTCTTCTCCTTATTCATAGATGTAAGGGTTATTCTAGCTATTAGTCTGGATTTTTCAAGAAACAACAACTAGAGAGAAATTATATATGCAAAAGATTTATTGGAGAATATACTACAGACAAATGGGGATAGAGCTGAGGAGCCTGGGAAAATTATGAGTCTGGAAAAATGATCCTGTGAAGGAGAGCCGGAAGGCAGGAAGGTAGAAAATCAAAGACTGCAGTATAGCCCTAAGAATGTTGGGATGAGCCTTCAAAAGTAGTTGTAGAATCAAGGTTTTCCATTTTGTGAGTGCTGTATCTCCCAGCAATGAGCCTCAGTTTCTCTAGCATCTTGTTTAGTCATTGAGTGAGAACAGCCCAGGAAAGCATGGCCTCTGTAAATCAGAAAATGGGTTTCAGCTTGTACCAGAAATCAATTACACTCCCTGCACTAGGGCATCTGAGAGGTAGATGCCATGGTCCTGTCATTGAGGTTGCCCTACATATTGGAAAATCACCCTATTTTTCTTGCTAACTTGTAGTAACAAGTTTTTGGAATCCAACTGATATATGACTTAATATTAGTGGTCAATTTTCTATCTTTGCATCTTTGAGCAATTACCTAACCATTCTGTGCCAGTTAACAACATGAGAGGATAACATTGCTTCCATCTCTGTATCTTTCAAATGTGTGTAACACACGTGTCTACATCTTTTCAAATGCACTTAGTCCATAAAGTTGTGACTATCAAAAAGATAATATGTATTAAGGGCTTAACACTCATTAGGTAAATACATAGCTACTATTATTATTACAATAGAAGTTCTCATAACCAACTTTCACTGTCCTCCATTTACTCTTGTTTATTGCATGCTGAACATTTGAAAATATTGGATTTTTCTCTAAAACACTCACCCTGCCAGCTATAAGAAAATTAAGTTTTTTTTTTATTCCAAAATATTCTTATGCCATGTAATTGGATAATCTACTTAAAGTTAGTGTAAATTGGTTTATTATTTCTTTAAAAAAATACTGCTTTATGAAAGTAATTAATGCTTTGGAAAACATCTAAGGAGACATCTTTAAATATTCATTTTAAATGAGTTATGAGCAAGAACAGTAACAAGATTTGAGGAAAAGAATGGAAAGCCAGGATTCTGAATTTTGAATGCTTCATAATTTCTTACTTTAGCACACTAAACTGAAAATGATGACATTCTGTTCTAATAGTCTTTGTGATACAGAACTTGAAGAAATTAAAATCAGTAAATCCATGTTCTAAGAAAGTCTTTTTATCCCAATAATGGGTATGTTTATAGTTAAAATAAATATTTAACACATGTGCATTCTATTTATCCTGGTTTCATGAATGACTGACTTCTATCCATACTAATACCTTTATGATCTTACATTAGAGGGTTTCTATTATACTACCATTGATTTGAGTACTGCCATTTAAAAAACAATATTAATAACATACACCTGCCTCAGGTGGTTCGAATTCATTGAGATTGTTTATGGAAAAGCACTAAGTACAGTTATCTGTGTCAAAGAATATGCACAGTACCCATGAACCTTGATCCTTCCTCAAATTCTTCCCTTCTATTTCTCTTTTTATATATTTTATGCCTCTTTAAAACATCATACATTTCATCCTTTCCAATACTTTCATACTGTATTAAACAGGAAACATTAATTTCAAAAGTTTAGTTACTACTTTAATTTAGTTTCCACCAGAATGGTTACAATCAGAAAGAAGTGCTGATTGGATTAAATCAGAAATGTGGTTTTCCATTTAAATGAAATATCATATAAAGGCATAGCCACTCATTCATATCCTAATGCTGATTCATTAATTTAAACATCACCTAGGGAATTTGGGTATTTCTTGATGGATTTAAGTGTGAGGGGTGTACAGCACCAATTAATCTCATTCTTTTTTCCCTCTTAAAGTTATATCATTTTCAAGGAAAAACTTATCCTCATAAATCCAATTTTCTAACCTAAAGTATTGCTTTTGAGAAAGTGCTCACAAATACTAAGTTAAATTTATTTTTAAAAATCAAGATTTGTGGCACATTCTTAGTACAATTTATTATCTAGTTCTAAAAATATTCAGATCCATTAATATTCTTCTAAGATAAGTGGGTAAGGGGAGTCTGACCTTTAACAAATTCAGCCTAATCATTGTATTAAAACATTTTGTAAATGTCTTTTTAGAATTAAGGCAGTTAGGAAAAACTCAAGCATTTGGATGAAATGAGGAAGAAGTTACCTGTGTCACAGTCACATAAGTGAAATTTATTTTGTCATAGAGGATAAATATTTCTAAGGCACACAAAAGAGGCCTTTGTCAAAACTTGATATAATTTATTATGCTAAATATATTACTATTTTATGTGATAAGGCTTTTATGAATTTTATGAATGACTAAAATGTGTATATCTGGTTTCCTTGATTGCATTACAATATTACTTATGGTGGTGACTTTAGTTCTTTTGAGGAAAATTTTCTGAACAATGACATTATCCAAGGAACAGAGAGGCCATCCGTTTTAACTTCCAATGTGTTGGGTTTATATTGCATTGTGCCATTAAAAAGCCATTCTCTTTCTGTTATTCTGTGCCTCCTAATAGGCAGATATTAGGATATTTATCTACCTGGCATTATTCTCAGCCCATATTTGTCAGTCTTGCTCTGCACAATTATAGCAGAAAAGGGTTGGAAAGGAAAGGAATAAAGAAATATAGAGTACTAAAAAAAGTAACTATGGATACTACCGAAGGGTTAATGTGTTTACTTTTCTATACATTTTGCTCACCTCATCTATTTTTTTTTCACAGAGTGAAATTTCTTAAAGATAACCACATAAATAGTTTCTTCACCTATCTGCAGTATTGCGTTATGAAGGGCAGCTGCATCTCTACTTGTGACAGGGAAGTAAAATAACAATGTAAAACTGTTTAAATGTAGGATTTACTTGATTTGGAAATTCATCTTCTCTGAAAAATTTCATGGTCTGAAGAATGCTTAAATGAACTGAAAAGAGGAGGAATAAGTCAACTTGAATGTGCCTTTCAAAACTTTTTCTTATGGTTTTAATATTTTAACTACCAATTTCTCATATTCGAAGTCCATGGAAATAAAAACATTCATGATGATCATTTAGGCCCATGCTGTTCATCACAGGAACTCTTTTAGAGTCCTAAACATCAGTGAACAAAGCAGTACAATAGTTTAGTGCAGATTTCCCAATAAGAAACAGTTGTAGCCAAGATAATGACATGCTGAAGTGTATCCTCTTAAACACATCTAATATAGCATTTCTTCCTTAAATAGAATTAAAATATAGACATACCAAAACAAGCAACAAAAATGTGTTTCCACATAAATATTCCTCCATACTGAAGGGTTTAGGTCATAATAGAACATAAAATTACCTCAATGTTAATGGAAGAATTTGTAAATTTGATAATGTAAATTACTATTTCAAGGGGTATAAGTAATTACACAAGTCAAATTAGTTACTTTGTCTTAACTTCCAGGTTGTGCTGGAGATCACTGTCCCAGTTAACTAGCATGAATATAAGGAAATGCTTATAATCTAAGCTTGATATGTGATACACATTATTTCTGTTTATATGTATTCCAGTGACTAGATATCATTTAAATGACCACAGCAAACTTTGAGGGAAGCATAGAACAACATCTAGCTTAATGTGCAGAACCTCTATGTAATGCACAGTATTTTTGTTAGTTCAGTGTGTAGTTACTTCTGGTTTTAAAACATGTAAACTTAACAGACAAGCCATTTGTGCTTTTGAACTCAATACACAACAGTTGATTAGAAAAAAGATACTCATGTAAAACCCATCAAATTGGAAAAGTAGGAAAAAAGAAGTACTGAAATTATTAGGATGAAGAGAACTGATAGTTTCCTAAAGGAAGACATTGTGAAGAACCCTATCCTGACAATGAAGAAAATTCTTTGTTAGAAACCTGAGTTTTCAAGAAAAACCTTGGTGTTCTCAATCAGCTCCAATTGGCTCCATCTCTGCCCCCTGGGACATATTTCTTGCTTATTAGTCTCCATACTCATTTTTGCAGTGAATGCTGAAAATCTAATTTACATAAGGGCTAGTATACTTTCATTCTCCCATCCAAGTACTAACTAGGCCTGACCCTGCTTAGTTTCTGAGATCAGAGGAGATCTGATGTGTTCAGGGTGGTATGGCCAGAGACTACTTTCATTCTCTTTTTCCTGCTGGAGCGATCTTGGAAACCCATGTTTTATGTACAGCTGAAACAATTAAAGACATGTATTTTGGATGCCTTCTTATTTCCTCAGAAATATAATTTCCCTTAAAAATAACGATAGAGGCCCTGGCTGGTGACACAGTGGATAAAGCACCGGCCTGTAAACCCAAAGGTCGCTGGTTTGATTCCCAGCCAGGGCACATAACCAGGTTGCAAGCCAGGTCTCCAGCCAGCTCTGTAGCTGGAGGCAGGTGAAAGGCAACCATACATTGATATCTCTCTCCCTCTCTAACTCTCTTCCTTTCTGACTCTCTCTCTACCCCTCTCTCTGAAAAATAATAGCTAAATTTAAAAAATTAAAAAAAATAACAATAGACTGTTACATTTCTGAAGTAGTCAGTTCCAGGTACTGGAAACTATACCCAAAGTTCTTGCCTAGACATAGCTTTTAAGCTTCTTTATTTTTAGTTTTTTGTTTTTTTTTTAATATAGTGTGTGTTTTTTTTTAAAGATTTCATTTATTATTTCCAGAAAGAGAGGAAGGGAGAGAAACAGAGAAACATCAATGTATGGTTGCCTTTCACCTGCCTCCAGCCACAGATCTGGCTGGAGACCTGGCTTGCAACCTGGTTATGTGCCCTGGCTGGGGAATCGAACCAGCAACCTTTAGGTTCGCAGGCCTGCACCTTATCTACTGTGCTACCAGCCAGGGCCTATTTTTAGTTTTTCTTGACCCCATCACTTCCTCATGCTCTTTACTTAATGGTAACCTCCATGAGATCAACTAAAAAATAGTCTTAAGTGGTAATGCAAATCCTTTATTTTATATTTGCCACATATATATCTATATGTATCTTAAAAAGTCTTATGGAAAAAATAAAAGTCTTATGGGCTTTGCTGTTCAGAGCCTTTTCCAGCCTTATCTTATACTCTTTAGAGTCCCTAATCAGTTGTTTTCACCAACATTTTTATAGGCTTAATCTTAGCTTTACCAATGAATAATTGTTCATGTGAAATCATCTTTTTCTCGTAATACCATGTCAAAAGCAGTAAGAGTATCTATACTTAATGAACAGTGGGCATTTTCCAACCATTTTTCCTAGAGCTCTAGGTACATTGACTGACTTTATTTTTTGCAGGTGGCAGTTTTACAAAATACCTTGCCATTGCATAAAATAGGTCTCCAGATCTAGCCTGTAATTTGTTTTTATTTATTGTCTTCTTCTTAATAGTAAGATAATACCACATATTTTATATGCTTTACATCAGTATTCTACTTTGTAATCTCAAAACAGACAATGAATTTAATAGTTGAATAAAATAAGAGTATATTTCTTGCTCATAAATTAAGAACAGTCCCAGGACATGGTGGAAGGGGAACACATTCTTACTAGAAGTTTTATAGAGATTCAGTTCAATGGCATCTGTGCCATCTTAAGCATGTAGTTTCAGGATCAACATTATCCACACCATTTCAATAAGCTGTGTGGGTTAAGAGTATGGGGGGAAATTTTCTAACCCATACCTGAAAGTGGTACATAATAATTCTACTTACATAATATAGAATAGAATGTAGTCACATGAGCATACTTACCTAAAAGGGAAGTTAGGAAATACCCTGTGTGCCTAAAAAGAAGAGAATGGTTTTATGGAAAGCTAGTGGTTTCTTTAATACCTGTTTTATCAAGTGAAAATTAGATTTATAGTAACTGATTTAATAAAGGGCTTTAGGGTTAGATATAATGCATACTATGCAAGTGGCATTATTAAATATTTAAGTATTATAATTAATTTAATGATTATTATCTATATTATTTACTATATTTTGTTACATCCAATTGAAGCTTTAATTATTATCATGGTAATGAATCTTACCATGTATTTTCATACATATATATTCCAATTTCTTTGTGCATTACACAGAAGAAGAGGTTAAACTATTCAATGATCCATAATAGAAGCATTATTATTTATTTGAAAACAAGATACAGCTTTATCCTTTCTTTGTTCAACATTCAAGTAAATTCCAAATGGATCAAACATTTAAAGTAAAAATATGACAAAAGTTGTATTTAAAAATATGGGTAAAAATTTTAAAATTATAATTGGGAAACTTTCTGAGTGTATTTGTACTAGCTAAACAAATAAAACTTCAATATTGAAGAGAAGTTAATGAATAATATCAAGCCTGATAAATAGAAAAGAGAACTGCATATAAATGAAGAGAGTTTCAGATATCTGTTTGACATCCCTGAGCATATCAACATATACCTATGTTGAAATATCTTAAACAGAAGAGAATGAAAGGGGTAGGATATTGAATGCAAGTCTCCAAATTTGATGACAAACATTAATATGCATAACCAATATACTCAATGAATTCCATGTAGTACAAACACAAAGTGATTTACCCAGACACATTCTACTATTCTTACTCTATGTTATTTAAAAGACATTTGCATAAAATCATCATAAAACTGTGTTGATTAATTTATAATGCACATATAATTTCCATGACAACAATAGCATTAAAAGTGGAGAATAAATGTACATATATTGAAGAAAGCATAATCTATGTAAGTGAATATGTTATAATTCTGAAGATTATTTTAAGTTCATATGGTCATTGCAATCTAAAAATAACATGTCAAGAATGTGCCTCAAAAATAAGATAAAAGAAACAATAAAAACTAAAATGGTAACTATAACATGCCTATTTAACACTAAAGAAAGTTGCACTATAGGAATAGAAAAACAGAGAGAAGCCAGGACATATAAAAATGGCAAAATATAAGAAGATGTCAGTGGTATATTGTCACTCATTATAATACATGTAAATGGACTAAAAATTCCAATCACAAGAGAGAGAGATTGGAAGAATGGGTTTAAAAAGAACAAAATTTTCCAGCCCTGTCTGGTAGCACAGTGCATAAGGCGCCAGCCTATGAACCCAAAAGTTGCTGGTTTGATTGCCCAGCCAGGGCACATAACCAGGTTGCAAGCCAGGTCATCAGCCAGGTCTGTAGCTGGAGGCAGGTGAAAAGCAACCATACATTGATGTCTCTCTCTCTCTCTCTACCTCTCTCCCCACCCCTTTCTCTAAAACTAATAACATTTTAAAAGAAAAAAACAAATTTTTTTTTGTTCAAAATGTTTTACACAAAGACATGCTCTAGATTAAAGCATACAAACAGGTTGAGAGTAAATTGAAATTTACTAGATGAGAAGGAGGTGGCTAAAATAATCTCATGACAAAGAATCCCATCTTAGTCCTCCTCATTTTGTTCTGTTCTCTATGAATATCACTTTCTCAGACTAGTTTTAAAATAGCCTCTTTCCTCCTTAATGTTACCTAGTTTTATTTTCTTTATAACATTCATTATCATGTAAGGTATTACTTTTTCCTTACTACTTTTCCTACAAGAAGAAAGCTCATTGAGAGCATGGTCTTGGCCTATTGTTCTAACTTCCGTATTATTGATTTTTGTGTCCTAAATCAGAACTAGGAGCATGATTTAATTCTAAATAATTACTAGCTAAATTTAATCATAACGAGAATATATTAATGAGAAATACCCTAAAAATAACCAGAAGTACCTATAAAAAGATGCCATTACTATCTTTATTTATGATCTTTAATTTTTTAATTATTTAAAAAGCGTTTTGGTAGCAATGCTTGTTCAACCAAAAAAGTAAATATGAGGTTGTAAGTAACTGTTTCAAAAGCACAATTTCTTGGCAATTGTGGAAGGTCAAGGAGAATCTACATTAAAGACTACATTATTTAGGCAAATTTTTATGTATTCATAATATAAGTGCTTAAAAGAATAATTATTAAGTAATATATTAATTATATTCAGATAGCTCTCTGTTTTCCTAACTAATTAGTATACAAGTTTTATTTATTTGTAAATATTTCTATTTTAGAGAAATTCTATTTTGCACTATTTTATAATACTCAGGAGGTTGCAGCACACCTTTAATTTTGACTTTAATATTCCAATTCTATCTTTTCCTAATTTCTCTTTCCCCACAGGTTTTGGATGCAGAGATCGAAACTGTTGCTGGGTGAGTATTAACCAAGTTTATGTTGGGGTTCAATAGGTTTATGAGTGTTTTATTTATTTCCTTGAATTGAATATCCTAAGATGGAGCTTAAATTCTATCATTTGCCACTGACCCATTAGATTTCTTTCATTCTTATAACATGGCTTAATATTATTTTACATTAGTTGTTTGCCTCTTGGAGATTTTGGATTTTAATTCCTACTAGAGTAACTTTTAATTAAATAAACACAACCTGAATTTATGTTAAATAAGAATTGATCTTAGCTTTGTGGCAATTTGTAAGTCTTTTTTATTATGTTTCCTTATTTTAAAGAAATGTTTTTACCACAATAATTATCTAAAAATTGTTTTAAAATCTATGGCAAGCTATAAATTTTATAATCATATATTGTTTAGGTTTCTGAATTAATTTTACTTTACTATCTCCACTTTGTAAGATCTCTTTATTGCTGACAAGTATATATAGTAAATTGAACAATTATTTCAGAAATTTAGAAGTACATTTTTGTATACTATTGCTTTAAACATTTTTTTAATTAAAAAAAAAGTGAAATGGAAGCCAGGAATCTAGATATTAAATTTGTTTTATTTTATGAAAATCTAAGATTATTTTCCTTCATAGGAAGTAAAAAATAAACCAAGTAAGAAACTAAATGAAACTATATACAAGTAGATACATTGCAATACATATATGTACATATATTCATCTTATACATAAGATAATGATGTTTATTATTTAGTTCCTAAAAAAAAACTCTCAAAGGTTGAGATTTATATATGCTTAATATTATATTATTTTTATACATAAGTTTATATTATTGATAATAGTATACTATGTATATTGGTATGTATTTGTTATTTATATTTATTGAGCATAAAACAAAATCAAAATTTAAAACCACAAAAATATTCTCCTAATTTTTAGATGTTCAACATTTTAATCATAATTTTTAGATGTTCTAAAAAATGTAAGTTTAAAGACAATAGCCAGTATTTTAGTACTCTATTCCCTTCACATTTGTTTTTCATGCTTTAGTAAAGTGAAATTTTCTAATCAGAGTGAAGTGGCATGGCGAAGGTGTTAATAATATATTAGAATAAAGGTTTTTAATGAATATCTATTTATTAAGACACAGTTCATTAAAGGAAGACTTGCATGGTTGTCTCACATTATTTTACTGATTTTTATTTCATGCATGATTCAAGGTGAAAATTATTTCTATAGCACATACTCTGATTTTTAATCTTTAATTTGATAATGGAGTCCTTTCATTTATCTGGGTGGTTTTGAATATTTCACATGTGTAAGCTTACATGCCCCAGTTACTATAACTTTAAAATGGAGAATCAGAATTAATATAATGAAAACCGTTAAAGTTTTCAGTATATAAACAATGCTATTTTTAATAATCTACTATTTTCCCCAAATTCTATTTTTGATGGAAAATAAAAGGTCAGTTAAAAAAAAATCTACTATGTGAAGAGCTGAAAATGTAAACATCAAGTATGCCATTGGAAATTACATTATTGAATTTAAAATAAGATAAAAGAGTAAACTATCTTGTGTGACTTAAGTATCATTTAACAGGCTTATTAAAGCTTATATCCCATATTAGCAGATTGTTTAAAACATACACACACACACATATACACACACACACACACACAATTTCTATGGTAGTTAACACATGAAAAGTAAAATAGATTTAAGACAATTTTCTGGGTAATGCAACACTAAATAACAACCTTGTTTGTCTCAAGAATTGTCTCAATTTTACACTTCACTTTGTGTGTGAGACTACATCTCCAGTAACAGCCTTAGAAAGAAAACCTGTCACTGAGACTGCAATTTTTGTAAGATCAGACTGGGAAAGTCCTCCTTAGGTAAATCACAGGCACAAAGCATCGGTCCTTTAGAACTATCTAATACCTAAGCCATTATGTGTAAATGTGGATTGATTATTAATGGAAATGAAATATACTTTGCCATACTAGTTTGAAAAGGAATAATTACATACAACATATTGATTTCAGCAATCTAGTATTCTTCCCATTCTAGGCCACAAAATTATAGTCTTATTTTTCTTTTTATTTTAGGTTCCTTGAATAGTTTGAATATACACTAAGTTTTTTTAAAAATAACATTTTAAAAGATGAATATAAAAGTGAAGAAAAGAAAAATTACATGTAGAAAAAACAATCTATAAAGCATTGATACCATCAGGTTTTGTTGATACCAATTCGGTTGTATTCCTGAGCTTCTGTCAATAAACTATAAGAGCAAGGTTAAATATCTTTCCTGTGAAGATTTTAGTAATGAAAATAGATGCCCACACACTCAAATAGACTGAATTGATTAGTAATCTTTTTGAAAGCAGTCATACTGATCATTTTATATAATTAAGACCATAAACTGTTATTCAAATATTTAGATTGAAATTAATAGTAGTTAAAATGAAAACAATAATATAATTATGGAATATAATTTATATTAACTATCAGTAAAGAAGACAATTTTTCTTATTGTTACTGATTTGTATTGCTTTTAGTGTACTAAACACACCAGTCATATTTTAATATATACATGGGTATTTAAAAATCATTATGCAACAATGAGTCAAGAAAACAAATGACAATAAGCAGAAAGTTAATGAATCAATTTACTTAACCTGTTCAGCAGTATTACTAATGAGCTGGCAGCTCTTTGATTGTAAGACACACTAAGTAAACCTACTCTTTCAACTGTTTTTATAATTGCGTTTTCCTGTCTAAACAGTTTAATTGCTCTAGTTATAAGTAAAACATAATATAATTGTATTATAATAATATAAATAGTATGTGTTCATTGTAGAAAATTTGGAACATTAAAGAAAACAAAAAAAGAAGTATTCACTATCCAAAGATAAATAAGCATTATAAACATCAGTATTATATATGTAGAGAAACATGTAAACACACCCATATATTAAATCAAGTTGATATATTATACATGACTAATTCTAAGTTATGCATAGTTTTATCACTTAAAATATATATATATAATGTACAAATACTTTAGTTAAGATAGACTAAAAGGGACTGGTTTTATTCTCCCAAAACCTGTAATGTGTGAAACAATGGTACTCCAAATGTTTGCTATCAGGTGGTGATGAAGCAGTGCTCCTTGAGAGACAAATAACATTGAGGCTAAAAGAGTGACACAATCTACTGCCTGAGGAAGGATTCTTAGTTGTTGCTAAGGAGAGGGAACCCAGTTAGAGCCCAGCAGTCCCCATGAGTTGAGGAAATAGATCTGGGTTCTAGAGAGACCAAAGAAGGCCAGAGAGGCAGACTGAAAAGAACTACACCCAAGAGAGAACCCCTGAAGCTTCCTCTTGAATACTTAGTTGAATGCCAAACACCTGACACCCATGAAAAACTAATCCTAAAAAGAACTCCTGGAAATAATGATAGGAAACAGCACCTGTAGTGATGTTCTAATCTAGGGCTGCAGAGGGTGTCTTTCCCTCCAGCCAAACTGGAAAACAGTCAGGATTCACCTGGGAAAACATCAAAATTTGGAGTCCTGTGTAGGCCAGGCTTAAACTGTAAATCCTGACTAGAAGACTGGGAAGGCTGGGTGCATACATGTCTCCATGTTATAGCCAGTGGGCCCTGGGGGAGGGAGAACTAGCTCATGGGAAAATATATTAGTATGAAGCCCAGCCTGTTTTCTCACCTGGCCTCAGCCTCCCCTCAGCCTCCCCTCAGCTGTTGTTGCATCAACAGCAGAAGTTTTAAAAATTTGAATACACACCCTGACCTGAGATCTCCCTGCCTCTTCAATTGTTTTTTTTTTTTTTTTTTTTTTCCATTTCCCTTTAATTAGCACTGTTCAGCATTGACTGACAAGCTACATGCCTTCAGGTTTACCCCTTTGAATAAAAGACCTTTGGGAACAAAGCACTGGGCCTTTGGCCTTGAGCCACTGTCCAGACCTTCTTCCCGACACACAAGCTGTTTGGGACGGTTTTATTTCATCCATAGCATCAAGAGTCTCTGTGGGCAGGCGTACCCTACAGAAGACTTCAGAGTTCATGAGGGGTTGGTGTAGAGAGCCTCACAGGTGGCAAAAAAATGAGCTCTATGTTGTTTGGTCTTCACAAAAAAAATTGAGAAAATAAGTCTTAACAGAAACAAACTATTTTGAAGATAGATTCATCCCCCCGCCCCCAAAAGCAGAAAAATATAGAACACAAAAATATTGAAGACACAAAATGAAATTCTCAATGACTGACATCTACTAAAGTTACCAAGTATGAACGAAACATATAAAGAGAAGAAAATTCAATCAAAACAATCTCAGAATTGACACTGATACTATTGGTAAACATGAAAATTAAGTTATTATGACTCTACTTTTTGTGGTCAAAAGTTTAGAGGAAAGGTAACAATAATGAATGGAGATAGGGAATATATATGGCATGATGAATTGAAATTTTTAGAGATAAAAATTTTAATGCCTAAGATTAAAATCATAGTAGGTGGCATTATCAGCCAATTTGACAGTGCAGAAGAAAATTAGTGTACATAAAGACATAGAAATTATTCCAAAAGAAACACAAATATTTAAAAAAGATGTCTGACAGATAACTCCCAATAAACTGTGGAGTAATTTCAAGAGGCCAAAAAAATCTGCAATTATAATACCCGAGGAAGAGGAGAAAAAGGGGGAAAATGAAAATATTTAAAGAAATGATTGTTGAAGACAATTCACATTGGATGAAATTCAGGACACTCCATCTAAGCTGAACAAATCACAAACAAAACCCCCAAAACAATAGAAGGGGAAGAAAACTATAAGAGACATCATATTCACATTGCTTAAAATAAGTTATAAAAAGGCCATCTTAAAAGAAGTCAGAATATAGACGTTACATATATAGAACCAAAGGATAACAGCATCTTTCTAATTAGAAACATTGCAAGTGAGAAGAAAGTAGAATAACTTTTAAAGTACTGAAAGAAAGAAAGAAAGAAAAAAAAAATATATATATATATATATATCTGTCAGTCTAGAATGCTAAATGATGCAAAATTTTTTTCAAAATTAAAAGGGAAATAATTTTTCAGATTCAATAATTGAAATTCATCAGTAGCTCTCCTACAATATAGGAAATATTAAAGGAATTACTCTGAGGGTTAGTACAATAGAACAAAATGTCCTGAATCTCCACAGAGGCATAAGGAGCCCTAGAAACAGGATACTGTGTGTAAATATAAGACTATGTTTTGTTAAAACTTCTAAATTATCTTTAAAAGAGACATGAATATTGAATGTAAAATAGAGCAATAAGTTAAAAAGTTTATCATGTAAATGTAAATTTTATAGCAGCAATGGCTCAAATACAAAAGTAGATAAAATGAAGTTGTAAAGTTTTTATACGATATATAAAGTAATTTGATATTGTCTATTTAAAGTAGACAAGTATAAGTACAATTATAAGCCCTAAGGCAATCTCAGAAAAATAAAAACAAAAACAGAGAGATAGCTAATAAACCAACAAAAGAGCTACAAAACTTCCTCATGAAAAAAGAAATCAGTTAATCCAAAATAGGCAGAAGACAGAAAAATGGAAGAAGCAACCTACAGAAAACAAGAAACAAAAATAAGATAGATTTGACTCAATCATAAGAGAATAATTATAGGAAATATAAACTGCCAATGATGGAAAGTCAACATTACATCTTAACACTTTTTCTTGTACTATTATAGTGTTTTCATTTATAGTTTGCATTCTTTGTTATCTAATACATTAATGATTATATAGTGCTATTGTTGAAATATTTATATTATTTTACATAAATGTAAAAAATATTTGTTGTATAGCTTATGAATTTGTATAATATAGACTTGTAAAACCATCATTATTAGAATGCAGAATAGTTTCATCACCTCTGAAACTTTCTCAAGCAATTCACTTTTAATCATGATCCATTCCCCTGCCACCCATGCTTAACTTCTGGCAACTATTGATTTGTTTTTACTCTAAAGGGAAATTATTTAGAAAAGTTAAGTCAAGATAGTGAATATATATTTGTAATATAACCTGTTGCTGCATATTTATTTGTGGTGTGCAGAGTAAACCTGATGATACGGAAGAGAGGGAGAGAGGAAAAGGAGAGACATGCAGAAGTCTGGAATAGGTGAGATGGGTTTGAATCTAGGTAACAAACAGAGGGGCAGACTTTAGAAATGTGCCTGGAAAATTCATCCACAGTAGCAGAAATAGTAAGGTAGGGTATTCATGTACCAGTATATATATACATATAGTTTCAATGTCAATGTCACAGAAATGTATACAGAAATAACCTTGGTATAGTCTTTTCCTAAATGGAGGAAGGTTTCACAACCAACACCAAATATTATTCCTATTCTCAGCATTCATTAAAAATAGGAAGGTTTTCTAACTTTAAAATCCCATGATGGCCATCCACATTTAAACCATTTCCTTCATCTACAGAGGTGGTATAGGGACCTGCCTTACTGACTCCCTTTCCTCACTGTTGAATTAAAGTTTTCACTCTGACTAAAAACTGTCTGAGCACTTTGTACCAGCATTATATCTGGCTTGACCTGGCCTTTATAAATGAAAATAAATGTAAATGGATAAATTATCCAAATAAGATAAGCTGAATTCAATAATGTAAAAACAACTGGGCAACAATTCACAATATACACTAGAAAATACTTTGAACTGAATCATCATAAGGTAATACCTCCTTGGATTTATGGAATGAAGCTAGAATAGTACTTTGAGGGAAATGTTTATCATTAAATGCATGCATTAGAAAAAACGGTTTAAATAAAAGACCTAAGGTTTGAGCTCAATGTGATAAAGAAGATATGCAAACTAGTTAAGAAGATAATTAAACCATGTTACAACAATTATGTGCTGTTGAACTTGGCACTGTAGAGAAAAAATACTTCTTTGAAAATTTATTTGGATTCACCAAAATAAAAAATAATATAATTTTTGAATATTTAAAAATTATTTGTCTACTATTGACATTGTTTATCACAAGTGATTTTCACAGAGAAAATTCTCCGCATTATCTTACAGATACTTGAAGAAAACAATCATACCAAACTCACACAAATTCTTCCAAAAAACAAAGTCAAAAGACTTCCCAATCTTTCAATATGACCATTCAGGCTTTGGGACCAATAGTTTCTAAACATTACAAGAAGGGAAAAATTATGAACTAGTCTTTAACATAAAATAATTAAGAATTCCAACATAAAATACTAGCAAGTCAAATCTGGGAATATATAAAAGAAAGTACATCTTGAATTATTGGTATTTTTCCATAAATGCTAAGGTGGCTTAACATTAGAAACTCAATCAATTCTATTCAGCACAAAAGCAGATTGAAAAAGAAAAATCAAGTGATTGTCTAGATAGAAGCAGAAAATTATTTAATAAAATTCAAAACCCAGTCAGACAAAAACTTTTTGCAAACTGGGAATGGAAAGAAACCTTGTAAATATTATACAATGGATATTTTAAATATACATAGCAATAACAAATTTTATACAAATGGTATGAATGCCTTACTTTTTCTTGAGGTTGATAATGAGAGAAGGATATTTGTGGTAAACTCTAAAATGAACCTCACAGATGTTCATACCTTAGTCTCTGGATCCTGTAAATGTTACCTTATGTATCAAACATTTTGCATATGGGATTAAGTTGATTAAAAAAAAACAAAGCCTTGAGATTGGAGTTTATCTTGGATTATTAGGGTGAGCCTTAAATGAAAACATAAATTCTTTAGGACAGAGGGAACTTCCCTGCCAGAGAGGAGGAGGCAGTGTGAACCCAGAGGCAGAGACTGGGGTGATGCGCCCCCAGAATTAGAAGCGTTGAGAAACAAACTCCCTAGGGCCATAGCAGGACTGCAGCGGTGCTGATACCCTGACTTCAGACCACTGAAAATTAATTGTGGACTTCTGACCTCCAAAATCTAGAAGATAATACATTTCTATCATCTTAAACCAGTACATTTGTGGTGACTTGTAAGGGGCTGACCCATTTAGCATCATACGGGCAAGTTTCCAAGAGCAGCAAGAAAGTAAGCTCCAACGTACAAGCACTTTTTTCATACAGTTTTATTTTATTTTATTTTATTATTATTTTATTTCTAGAGAGATGGAAGGGAGGGAGGCACAAAGGGAGAGAAGCATCAGTGCATGGCTGCCTTTCACTTGACTCCAACTACTGAGCTGGCTGGAGACCTGGCTTGCAACCTGGTTATGTGCCCTGACTGGGAATCGAACCAGCGACCCCTGGGTTTGCATGCCAGAGCCTATCCACTGAGCCACCAGCCAGGGCCTACAAGCACTTTTTAAGTATGCTTTTATCATGTTAGTTACTGTCCCATTGGTTAAAGAACTTCATAAGCTCAGATTGGATGAGGATTCAGCGAGGTATTAACAAACTGGGGACATTGCTGTAATCAATTCAGTACAGAAGAATTATGTATTCAGTCAACTTACAGTATTCTTTGCTCATTCTTCACTTTAAAGCACTAAAATCATTGGTGTGCCCTGGTTGGTGTGGCTCAGTGGACTGAGTGCCAGCCTATGAAACGTCATGGGTTAGATTCCCAGTCAGGGCACATGCCCAGGTTGTGGGTCAGGTCCCCAGTTGGGGGAGTTCCAGAAGCAACCAGTCAATGTATCTCTCACACATCAGTGTTTCTCTTCATCTTTCTCCTTTCCTCCCCATATATCTAAAATAAATAAAGAAAACATTTTTAAAAGTTTTATTGGCATATTTGCAGAATAGTATTTAATATGGATAATTTGGTACTGCATTTGTCATATATAGGCTCATTGGTAAATAAATGTTTGTTTAGTTTTAAGTGAAATATTTAATGTTAAAAATATATACAAGTTAAAAACCAGGTCTCCAACCAGATCCCAAGCTGGAGGCAGGTGAAAGGCAACCATACATTGATGTTTCTCTTCCTCTCTGACTCCCTCCTTTCCCCTCTCTCTAAAAATAATAAATAAAATCTTTTTAAAAAATACTGTGTTACTGTATTAGTGGCACTAACTATTATGTTCTCATCCTAAACCAATACATGTGTCCAGAATGAATGTTGGCTATATGCTTTATTTATTAAACTAGGGTTAGAGCCCCTCTCAAAGAACATGTACAGGTATAGGGTATAGACCAGGGAAGAAATGTTTTCTCAGAAAATGTTTAAAATTATATAACTGAACACAGAGTGAACAGAGGCTGGGTAGCAAAATGACCATATACCTATAAAAGTAATTCATAAAGAGAAAACTAAGGTAATAACTAAAAGACACCTGAAAGGATAATACCAGTGTAAAGAGGAGTTAAGATAAAGCAATGCTATAGTTGTTTATATTGTTATTTCACCTAAAATTGTGTAGCACAATGTCTTTATAGAAATAACCAACATACCAATTTTTTTTTTTAACACTTTATTTATTATTTTTAAAGGGAGAAGAGAAGGGAGAGAGGCAGAGAGGGAGAGAGACATCAATGCATGGTTACTTTTCACCAGCCTCCAGCTATGGATATGGCTGGAGATCTGGCTTGCAACCAGGTTATGTGCCCTGGCTGGGAGTTGAACCAGCAATCTTGGCGTTCACAGGCTGGTGCCTTATCCACTGTGCCACCAGCCAGGGCATACCAATTTTTAAAGTAGGTGCCAATTTTAATAAGTTCCAATGTAGTTATTTTATTTTCATTGTTGTTGCTCTTCTTTATGTTTCAACCTTCCATTTCATTTCTCATATTAATAGTATTTGATATTTCACTTAATATTTGGGTAAAATTTGTTCCCTGAGGTTTTTTTCTAGTCCAGAATAAGCTACATACTAGTTTTATTTTTAAAAGTTTGTTCAAGAATTTTTGTACTGTACTAAAGTTTTCTAGTGAGGGAATGATATGTATTGACAATTACATTGTAGTGTGAAAGCAAAACTTTCCCAGTAGTAATTATTTTTGTATTCCATTTTCATTGCCATCTCATGGACCTACTCAAATAGAACTGGGTAAAATTTGTTTGTATAGAAATTAATAAACTTAATCTGTATACTGTAATATTGAAAATCCTAATTACAATATTTTGAAAACAAGGAGAGGGATCCAAACGGATCATTTCAATATTGTGGGATTTATAGCAAATATGTTGAATGTATAGGTTGAAAATTCTTATAAGTTTATTCAAGATACAGAAAGCTCAAGATTTAGGATAAGACACACATTCATGTTTTTAGATAAAATGGAATAACAAATATTACATAGAAGAGACCTGGACTTCACAAAGGATATCTGTTTGGCTTGAAATATACCTAGAATTATACTACACACACACACACACACACACGTACGCACACACACATACTCACACACACACAACTAATTAGTTTAATCCAATGAGGATTTATTATTTCTTACTTTGCAGAGCTAAAACTAAAATAAAATGAGACTTATCCTGAAAAATATGACTTTTGACTATTTCAGCTGTTTATACAACTTAAATTATTGTCTGGTCAATATATACATAGTTTTAAATTAATGTAAGTAAATGGAAACATTACTGGTTAACATGATGATTATAAAAGTAGGAAAGGATCTGGGGAGCATGTACAGTGACTTTGTGTGAATTGAAATGAGATATTGTTACTATAAACATTTTCACCCTCATTAAAACTTAGTAAACTGAGTGCCGACTAGCGTTTAGTCTTATTCCCACCCACCCTGACACACACACACACATTTCACTATCACTGTACACATCTGGGTGCCCTTTTATAGTTACACACCTGCATATTTCAGACCTGAAGCTGGTTAACCTGTTGCATGAACCCTGAATTTACTTCAATATTCAACATATGTGGTCACAAATTTTTCTTGTGGAGAATAACCAGAGCATTAATCAGATATTCATATCAGTGCATTGTTCCCACAAAAGGTAAAATCTAACAGATTATAGGATCAAGTAATTCAATTAAAAATGAAATTAATTATTATACTAACTTTTCTATATTTAAAATATTTTGTCCTGGCAATAATGACCTAGTTAAAGTGATAAAAGCATAAAGACATTCACACTGCCTTGTCTATTATGAAACTACAAGTTGTGAATCTGCAATGACTGATAAATATAGATGGTAAAACTTGAAGCTAGGGCTCTTCCTTTGAGATTTATAAACAAAAATTTCATACCAATACAAATGAAACAAGAAGATTGAAAGGAAATTGCTCATTAATTTAATTGAAGTAGACAGCCTGAGGATCCACTTGATTTGTTAAGGTTCTATGTATTTTAAATTATTTTTTTAAATATTAACCATTTAATTAATGTTTCATTAAAAATAGCAATGATTGCTTTTTATTTGATCTATTTCACAGCATTGTTTGCATTTCTCTATCCATGTTATTTCATGTTCATCTTAATTATCTTGAAAAAATGTAACTAATCTTTTAAATTATGTTTTTCATATGAATGACAATACCAGCTATCTGCCTTTGCAATTGTTTTACTTAATAGAAATACATAATATTAAGTACTGTTTTTCAAAAAAATCCTTGTCATTTGCAGGTGTTGAAACTCTTACCTGTAAATCTTCTCTATAGGCTCATAGCAACAGAGAAAAAATATTTTTATTCACTCCTGAATGTGACACAGTTTGGGAGGGAATAGGACCTTTTTCTTCCTCTGGCTTTGCATGTTCAAAAAAGAGTTTAATAAAAAGACAGTGCAAGTAATTTTAACCTTAACTTAATTTTTTTCTAAGATGTGCAGTCCTGGTTTTTATGTTCTTTGGCAGATGTAAGGGATTCTGTGTGTTGGACTGCATGATTCCCTGTGATTGACTTCAGCAGAATGTGAATAGTGTTGCAAAGTGAGACAGCAATGTTCAGTTTTCAAAGTGACAGGCAGGTTACAGAGTGACTGAAGAGGTGTATGTCCTAGCATGCATGTGATGGAGTTGGGGAGAATAAAGAAGAGGTGAGGAAAGGAGCATATCAGTTGTATTTATACTAGTTTCCTTTTCATGTGCATTATTTCCTTTGAGTAAGAAGAAATATGTAACTTAAATAATCTGGCTCTAGCTTCTTTTCATACAAGGAATAAAGTAAAATTTGTGTGAATATATATGAAATTTCACATTTAAAACAAATAAATATCAACATCGCTAGTCATCAGAGAGATGCAAATTAAAACTACAATAAGATACCACCTCACACCTGTTAGAATGGCAATCATCAGCAAATCAACAAACAACAAGTGTTGGCGAGGATGCGGGGCAAAGGGAACCCTCATACACTGTTGGTGGGAATGCAGGCTGGTGCAGCCACTGTGGAAAACAGTATGGGGTTTCCTTAAAAAACTAAAAATGGAACTGCCTTTTGATCTAGCAATTCCACTACTTGGACTATACCCAAAGAATC